>BRDA01001617.1:1026-18236 GCA_036984385.1 Crenuchus spilurus | reverse complement strand
AAATATTGACATTTGCCATCTCCACATCATTGCATTCAGTTTTTATTCACAATTTGTTTAGTGTCCCAACTTTTTTGGAATCCGGTTTGTAAAGTTTTAGGTCCTGTATTCACTGCCTTACACTTAAATGTTGACTCATTGACTTTTCTATAGCTATTAACAGCTTCTGCTGACTGAAACATTATGGCTGTGTCTCAGTTCTCTCTCAACTTCCATATGCAGTGAATGTGAATTGGGATATGGGCTAGGCCCCGCTAGCAGGAACATTGAGACATTGATGAAGCAGTTAAGTGTGACACAGATGCAGAAACAGTGCACAGGGATGTAATAACAGCATCGCTGACTGGACAGTTTAGTGGAAAGTATTCAGTGTTCAGCCAATTTTGTAGTGAAGCAATTCAAATATTTCTCCATTTTTATGTGGCATATGTACCATCTGGCAACCCAACACAGATGGCACGTGTCACTGTGCAGTGTCCAGGACCATCATTAGGGGTGGGTAATTGGTAGAATGTTTCAAAGCCAGCCTCAAATGTTTTTTGAAAGTGAAAGTAAAGTTTGTGGACTGAAATACATACATATATACTAGGAGATCCACTTTATTTACAACCTAATATTGGCAGAATTGACACTTATATTCAGCCACTCTACAGACTGAGGTTTATTTAATCCAAATTTCATCACTATGACTTCATTAGTATTAAAGTTATTCATGGCTGTTTGGGTAAAGAAGGAAATGGGACACCCTGTATTTATATTTTTTCAGATGTTAAATAAAATTGGCATTTTGTATCAAACATTGGCCACCCCGTTCTTCAAACGTCTGCTTTGATTTTTGACAAATCCATTTATGTCGATCACTAGTCAAAACCACTAATTTTATATCAAGCCTACTCTTACTGGACTTTAGTTTGATCCCCTGAACTAGCTGGAAAATGGAGGGATGGGGTATGATTGAACAGCACCTCCCTAATCCTCATCAACAAAACACAAATTCACCAGCACAGTTACAGTTTGGTGCTGAAATGGAAGAAGACAACAAACTACAAGCACAACCTTTACTAAACTACACTTGTTATGATGAAGCCAGAATACAGCCGCTGAGCTTTGTGTTTGTGCTCATCCGGCTGCAGTGTTAGGGATCGTCTCACAATTACAAGAAGAAATGTGAAGTGTTTCAGTGTCTGTAGCCAATGACACTCACATTAAACACACAAAACATCCATGTGACTTACATCATTCATTTTAGACATTTTCATCATTTTATTAAATATTAGTCATAATGTAGCATACATGCATCTTCATACATATTCATATATTATTGTCTTTGTTTTACATGCAAATCTAATAGAATCATTAATTAAACTCATGTTATTAAACCTAATGATGTCAAACCAGCTTATTAATCTACAGACATTCATTCCTGACTACTACAAGACTTATTTTGGGAAATAGTTTAGTTACTAATTTTATACTCATTTATTAAATGAAGAATCGTGTTCGGTGTTTGGACAAAAGTTTCATTTTGTTTGGTTTGTGCATCCCTAGTTCTAAACCAATCAAACATGTCTTTACTGACTGATTTGCATTAAATAAGCCAAAAATTTAAAACACTCACCTGTGCTATAATAACTAACACTAGAATACATGTACAGTACCCCCCCCCCCCATATCACTGTATAATTTACACACTGTTATATGAGTATAGTACAGCATGAATTTCTGACCTCATGGAAGTTTCTGAGATATCTATTGCAGATATGCCAAAGAGCACAGAGCACATTTCTTATTTGATCCGTGCCATGAGCTCCGTTGGGTTTCGTTACATTTCATCTCATTGCTTTATTAAGTACGTTCATTAAACGTCTGATGATGCAGAGCGCAACCTAACCCCTAACAGCTGTGTTCTGAGACAGGTATACGTATTACATAACAAAACACACACCAGCACACACCATACGGCAGACCGGTGTCCTTCTGAACTCATCACACAGACATGTCTGAAATATTAAAAACAAACTACACAAATACCTGAACACACACTCTCAGAACCATCCCTCTGCGTACATATAGTCAGAACTACATTTCATATCTTTTTTTTATGCTGTTTGATGTCATTTTAAATGAGCTGAGAGTCAGAGCTGTTTCTAACTTACTAAACTGTAAAGTATGTACACAACCCAAGTAGTTGGTGTTGTTTTCTACTTACATTGCAAACTTGACTCGGTCGTGCAGGTTCCTTCTCTTCAACATTCTACAGATCCGACCCTTTCCAGCTCAGGATGCTGCCCAGGTGCTTGTCCAATCTCATCATCTCAAGACTTGACTACTGCAACTTGTTCCTGGCTGGTTTTCCTATGCGAGCCATCAGGCACCTGCAGCTGATCCAGAATGCAGCTGCTCAGCTGGTCTTCAATCAGCCCAAGTTCTCCCAAGTCACTCCACTGCTGCACTCTCTTCACTGGCTTCCTGTAGCTGCTCACATCAGATTCAAAACCCTGTTGCTTGTCTACAAAGCAAGAAATGGAGCAGCACCTCTCTACCTAATGGCAATGATCAAGTCTCGAGCTGCACCATGTTGTTTCTATGATCATTGGGAAGCCAAAAGTGTGATTGTAAATGAAGTTTGATTCATCCAAACCAGCCCTAGGATATTGTACATGCTAGCTATACGATATTTCTGTATTTTTATTTATTTACCACATATGTACAGTTTTGCTTACCTATTATCATATTTATGTTGATGAATTTAGTATGAATTCTTTTTCATTTTGCTTACATTTGTTTGGGGGGTTTGAGGCCTTCTAGAGTCACTTTGGGCCCCCAAACCTACATAGATGACCCTGCATGCTGCTGGTATTTTTTGAGGTTTGTGCACGCTCACCCTCTGGTTGACTTCTCCCCTCAGACGCTGTGGAAAGTGACAGCTGGTGAAGGAGAGAGAGACAGAGTAACCTAATGCACGAAATGACACCAGATACACACCTGAGCGCCAGTGTCAGTAATGACCGCACCGATGAGAAAAGAGCGCTAAGTGAGTGAGTGAAAGCTAGTGACCTTCAGTGCCGGGTGGTGCTGTCTAGAAGTTTCTGGAGATGTTTTTTTTTAACCCTTAAGGTCCAAAATGAGGCACCAAGAAGGCGTGAAAATGAGTTACAGAACATGTAACTTTGAATATTTTTAGTCTGTTGTTGTCTAACGACAGTCTTAGTTAACCTAAGTGTAACACAGTTAAAGCATAGACCCTTAAAAAAGTCTTCAAGGGTTCTCCAGTAAAGAAAATCTATATAGAACCATAAACACTCAAATAACCCAAAGGGTTCTTCAGATTGATGAGGACAGTGTTGTAGATGGTTCTATACAGAAATCTTTTTGAACATGGTTCTATATAGCACCCAAAAGGGTTCTGCTATCGTTACGATGTCAAGCTTATAATAACAGGGGCCCCGAGTGGCTCAGCAGGCTAAGGCGCTGACACTATGACCAGAGGATCGTGAGTACGAATCCCGGTCATGCTGTTTGCCATCAACAGCCGGAGCCCAAGAGAGAAAAAATTGGCAGTGCTCCCTCTGGGCAGGTAGATGGCGCTCTCACTCTCTGTCACTCACACATTGTAATGTCTGCTGGCTCAGGCGTCTACTGATTGGTCCTTTCAGAGCTGGGAATCCTGCGCTTTCCTCCGAATGTGTTGGCTCCCCAGTGATGGTGTATCAGCAGTAGTTAGAAAAGAGGTGGTGGCTGCATCACACGCAGCAGAGGAGGCTTGTGTTTGCCTGCACTCTCCTAGAGTCAGGGACAGTGCAAAGTGATGGGGAGAGTCCTAATGGAGGGGATGGGCTACTTGGCTACTACTATATTAGGAAGGGAATAAAAACAATTGGCAAAAATTTAGAAATAAAAAAAGCAGAGGAACCCTTTTGCTGCTATATAGAACCATTTTAAAAAAGGTTCTGGGGCACCACCTTAAACTTTGCTGTGCACCACAACACCCCTCACTCCCGTCCGAGAATACGTTTTGAGCAAAAATCCTTTCTACACATGCATCTGCCCGCCAAACAATGGCCCCGCCCACGATGGACTTTGATCTCACAGGGGGATGCATGCGCACGGCTGAGACTTGTGTGCTGGAGGGAGGCAGGATGGGGGCACACAAAACATTTGTGCTTAGGGCACCCACATGCCTAGCACCGGTACTGCAGATACCTATCTGATCTAGGACCACATACGAAAGTGTGAACATAGCCCGAGATGGGTCAATTTTATGTACTCTGTTACTGTTTTTTATCTGATAACTGTAATTCTTTTATGAATACTCACTGATGTCTTTTAGTGTTTTGTACATTTTATTCTGTTTAACTTGTTTTGTTTGTATATAGTTGTGTTGTATGCAGGGGCGTAGCAGCAAATTTGGGGCCCTATACACTCTCAATGACAGTCGGCCCCTATAAATGCCAGTAAACGAGGCACATGAGCAAAAAAAGTATGGAGAATGGGGTATTTATTTAAATAAAAAAGCATAAATAAGGTTTTAAGATACAAACAGATCAGATTATGTTGATGTAGACTATTTACATGTTAATATATGCAGCAGAAATATTGCTGGTGGATCATTTATTAAGTCTCAGCACAGAGTTTCACTTTTAGCTCTGCTGTGTTAGTAGACAATAGGCTTTAGCACACACACTGAACCAAAAGACTAACTTACTTTAAACTTAAGATAAACTCACATTTAGGCAGCAATTCTACCAGTCAGCAGCTAGCCAGCTAGCTAGCTCACTCGCTCGCTCTCGCTCTCGCTCTCGCTCTCTCTCTCTCTCTCCTGTTTGTTTCTGAAACTGGTTAAAGTTGATAACTAACGTTAGCGGCTCATAATTGTCTTTATACTTACAGCTGCAATCAGCCTGGTTGGCAACTAACTAAACTAACGACTTCACGTGAGCCTCCAAAAAACAGCCGTCTGGAGTGGACTACTTTAACTTTAATTGGACTTTGCATGATAAGAAAACTCGGTTCACCTTTGGGAAAGAAAGCCGTCAACAGCTGTCTCCCCTCATTCTGCCTTCTTTCTTTTTCCTCCCTTTCTTTCTTCTTTTGAAATCCTGATTTCTGAGCAAGTTGCGTAGCACCCAGGTCATTCAATCTAGGCTCACTGACATTACACTTGACGTTAGTCGCTGTTGGGCGGACTAAACCATTTTGGGCCTCCAAGAGGGGGCCCCAGAATGTCCAATATGTTGAGAGGACTGTGACTAAAGTTCATTCCCTCAGTTGATATTATCAATATATTTGAAATATGAATTAATAAATAATTAATTTGAGGGCCCAATTCATTCGAAATAAAAACATAAAAAAAAAAAATTTAATTCAGGATTTTTATGGGCCCCTCTCCCTACTCGGGCCCTGGGTAGTCAGGTCCACTTTTCCCCCCACTACCACGCCCATGTTTGTATGTCTCAAAAGGCTTTGCCTCTTGCCCGGCTGCCATTGCAAATAAGAATGTTCTTAATGACTTGTCTTGTGAAACAAAATTAAAAAATAAAATAAAAAGCTAGCTTACTACCATCTCACTGCTCCAGTGCAATCCAGAGTTTAGACTCAGTTCAGATTGAATACAGCTTTAAAAACATCAGAAGTTACAGAATCGAGTCGTTTGCCATGTTGTAGCATTGATAAGCACTGAACTTTTGATGCCTCATGTAACTCTAGCATGTAAATGGTGCTATAAATGGTCTTTAAGAGCTTCTTGCAGACATGTTATAGTTAATTGGCTGTTGTGTGCATGTAAACATAGTCAGTGTCAATGCTCATAGAAAACAAATCCACTTTTATTACCTCGAAAAGGACATTGTAATACTTTCTCCGTTTGATTGGCAGGGCTTGTCATCAGTCTGGATGCCCAGACTATGCCTCCTTCAAACTCATTGAAAACAGAGAACTTATTCAGTGACAAACTACAGATTTTTATTGTAGCAAACATGGTTTTTAACATTGTTCAAACAGCATGCTCCAAACCAAAAATAATGAGTAGAGGGGAAATATCTCATGCAGAACTGCTCTGAAATATGTTATTAACTGATCGATATGAGGGTAGTGAGGAACGTAATTAGAATCAGTCCAGAAATATGCAACACTATACTGTTTATCAAGGTCATATGCAAACAGGGCTACAGTAATAAGGGACTTGTCTATGTATTTTTTATTAAGCAGTCGGCCCCACAGGGCAACAAAATGATCAGATACACAGCGGCTTAATGTCCGGTATGAGTTTGCAGTCTTTAATAATGAATTCAACATGGTTTAAACCGTTGGCCCAGTTTCAGTGGATTTGCCAAGTGAGAAAACATAAAGCAACTCATTTCCAAGGCACCGCAAAACAAAACTGCAACTGAGGATTAAAACGTCAGCCATAAAGTCACAGATGTACGTACTGAACTGTTTGCTGTGTAAAACTCATCTGGGGATTAAGACGTAACGAGTGATTGAATGGCTACAATAGTTGCTGACATTGTACGTTTTTAAATCATAAAAATGAGAAATCTGGTCAAACTCAGTTGCATTACAGATATACAATCAATGTCTGTAAAAAAGAAGAAAAATGTTACCATAACTTAGTAATACTTGTGCAAAATGTCTTTCACACCTTAAAGTGCTGGATTAACCCTTAAACTGTGATAGTGGCTCATGTAACCCCACATTATTAACTAACAATCCTGCAGAGATTGCAGAGATTTGAATGTAGAGTTTTTCATGTTTATTAACATTATATTAACTTCATTAGCGTGTTATTCTGCTAACTCTTTGAGTGTTCGTTCATAGATGATTAATAGACTCTCAACAGATTATCAGTAACATCAACAATAAGTCAATGAAATAGCAGCAGTGAAGCATCTGAACACATTCCGGTAAATATTGTGTCGCAGGACTGTTGATATATATCTTAAGTTTATCCCAACCCAAACTCAATCTCAACCCAAAACCCAGTCCTAATCCTAATCAAAATCCAAAACCTAATCCTAACCTTCACTTTAGTCCTAATCCTAATGCTAAACTTAATCTCAACCCCATACCAAATCCTTACCCTAACTCTGGTCCTAACCCTAAATTTAACCTCAGCTCAAATTCTTATCCTAACTTTCTCTCTGGTCCTAATCCTAAGATTAAAATCCACCCAAATTCTAACAGTATCTTTCATCCTGATCCTAATCCGTACTTTAACGTCAATCTCAACCCAAAACCCAATCTAAACCCAAATCTAAAACCTAATCCTAACCCTCACCCTGGCCCTAACATCAATCCCAACACAAAACTTAATCCTAAACCTAATCTCAATCTCAACCCAAAACCCAATCTTAACCCCAATCTAAAACCTAATCCTAACCCTCACCCTGGCCCTAACATCAATCCCAACCCAAAACCTAATCCTAATCCTAATCTCAATCTCAACCCAAAACCCAGTCCTAATCCTAACCCTAATCAAAACAAAAAAAAAACCCCTAATCTAAATCCAAAATCTCATCCTAACCATATTCTAAACCCAAACCTAATCCTAACCCTAACTTCAATCCCAGCCCAAAACATAATCTTAACACTAATCTAAACACAAAACGTAATCTTCCTTCTAATCCTAATCTTAATCTCAGTGTATAAATGCAGTAGTTGACTATAGAGAACAGTGTGTATAACTGTGTGTTGAAGATGTTCAGATGATCTGTATTAAACCTGTTACCTGGTCCTAATCCTAATCTTAATCTCAGTGTATAAATGCAGTAGTTGACTGTAGAGAACAGTGTGTATAACTGTGTCTTGAAGATGTTCAGATGATCTGTATTAAACCTGTTACCTGGTCCTAATCCTAATCTTAATCTCAGTGTATAAATGCAGTAGTTGACTATAGAGAACAGTGTGTATAACAGTGTCTTGAAGATGTTCAGATGATCTGTATTAAACCTGTTACCTGGTCCTAATCCTAATCTTAATCTCAGTGTATAAATGCAGTAGTTGACTGTAGAGAACAGTATGTATAACAGTGTCTTGAAGATGTTCAGATGATCTGTATTAAACCTGTTACCTGGTCCTAATCCTAATCTTAATCTCAGTGTATAAATGCAGTAGTTGACTGTAGAGAACAGTATGTATAACAGTGTCTTGAAGATGTTCAGATGATCTGTATTAAACCTGTTACCTGGTCCTAATCCTAATCTTAATCTCAGTGTATAAATGCAGTAGTTGACTGTAGAGAACAGTATGTATAACAGTGTCTTGAAGATGTTCACATGATCTGTATTAAACCTGTTACCTGGTCCTAATCCTAATCTTAATCTCAGTGTATAAATGCAGTAGTTGACTGAAGA
Source organism: Crenuchus spilurus (assembly GCA_036984385.1). Taxonomy (NCBI): domain Eukaryota; kingdom Metazoa; phylum Chordata; class Actinopteri; order Characiformes; family Crenuchidae; genus Crenuchus; species Crenuchus spilurus. The sequence goes on along the minus strand of BRDA01001617.1, from coordinate 9,885 downwards.
GAACAGTGTGTATAATAGTGTGTTGAGGATGTTCAGATGATCTGTATTAAACCTGTTACCTGGTCCTAATCCTAATCTTAATCTCAGTGTATAAGTGCAGTAGTTGACTATAGAGAACAGTGTGTATAACTGTGTGTTGAGGATGTTCAGATGATCTGTATTAAACCTGTTACCTGGTCCTAATTCTAATCTTAATCTCAGTGTATAAGTGCAGTAGTTGACTGTAGTAAACAGTGTGTATAACTGTGCAGGGGCGTAGCACCAAATTCTGGGCCCTAGACACAAGCAATGCCTAGGGCCCCGCCCCCTATTATTAAATATTATTATTTTTAATATTTAAGGGAAAATAAAATTCCAAACTCCTCAAGGGCCCTCTCCACACTTGAGGCCCTGGTAACTCAGTGCCCCCCCCCCCACTATGATACCCCTGTAACTGTGCGTTGAGGATGTTCAGATGTTCTGTATTAAGCCTGTTCAGGATCTTCTCAGCTGAACATCTACACAAATGATCTCAGACTCAAAAACAACTGAATTCAGCAAACATCATTCTGAAGCATCTGTTGATAATCTACTGAATGTTTTCAGAGGCTTCACTGCTGTTACTGCACTGAGATGTTGTTGAGTTGTTTCTTCTACAAAGAGCCAGTCAGAATAAAGTGGGACCTTTAATACGAGTCCATTAGTGATGTTTATTGAACAGCAGTGTTTGAATTGAAAACACAGAGCTGTGAAGTGAATCAGTAATTGTGTTTGTGCAGAGGACGGATTAAGGATTACTGCTAAGTTTGCATCTTACATAATGTAGACTATTCATAGTAAAGTCTCTCCACATCAGTCGTCATTATTTTCTTTATTCTGGTCAAGTTCATACCAAATGACCGTTCATTAATCAATAATGCACATATTATTGGACACATGGACAGATATGAAGTAGTATAAGCTCAAACCATTGTCAACCATGGTCAAACCATGTCAAACGTTCAGGCCAAATGACTATAATAATAAAACTCTGTAAACAATCTGCAAAAGATAAGGTAAAAAGCCAAAAAAAAGAGTCTTACAATGTGATTGTGAACCCCAGTGCCGCCTCGTTCTTGTCATGTGCTCGTTTGTTTACGTTTCCCCACGTGCTGTCTTGTCACCATGTGCTCTGTTTGTTTATGTAGTCCACGTGTCTTGTCCACGTCATGTCTCCGCCTGTACGTCATCGTTCAGTCCTGCTGTTTCATTATATGTCTGCTTATGTTGCTATAAAGCCTTCCCAGTGTTTCACAGTTTTATCCGTCTGTCTTGTCAGGTTTGTTTCAAGTTACAGCCACAGCCTATTTTGAGTTTGCTTTGTTTGTCTGTGCAATAAAGTCTCGTTTCTGGATCCCTGCTGCAGTCCGTCTCCTCCATCCCACAGAACTTTAATTCTTTGAAATTAGAGGGTTTAAATCTTTAAAATAAAATGGACAGCACATGCTCCTCTATCATGTTCTCCCAGCAGTGCCGCCTCATTTACTGAGTTTACTGACTAAAATGTGAAAAACGACTCCGTAGTTAATGGATATAAACATGCTGGCAGCTTAGCACTGAGGTCTGTGAATATGTGCTGAAGTGATCTCTAACCTTTATACTGTATTATTATGTACAGTGCATAATCTGCTTTATAAAGGCATCATATACAGTACGAGTTAGCCATGCGGAGAACGTTGCGTACACTCTTTATTCTAGCAGACTTTAACCTTTGTATTCAGGACTAAAGTTAAACTCTTTTATTTCAGATCAGTGTAGTAAAATTACTCTAAGAATGTTTCCCCTTCATTCTTTATCGATACTAAAAAAAGTATTATTAGTGTCATTTATTAAATGATTTAAAATCAGCATGCCATCATTTTTTCTTTAATATGGTAATTTTTATACACTTCTTATTTTTCATGTTGTGAAAATTTAGAATAAGATTCATTTATACAGTGTCTTTCTAAATTTTTTTTCAATTCAAAACTTATACTACACAGCTATCCCCAATGTTTTTGTATGTGTGGGACAATCTATCTAAATAAATAAATAGAAAATTAATAAATAAATGGGTGTTTTGCCCATTTGACTTCATAGGGTTAATAATTGTCCTGGAAACAACATTAATGTAGAAGCTTTTGCAAAGAAGCCATAGAGCCTGTTTACAACTGGTTGGTTCATCTGGATTACATCCTGATAAAATTTTAACCACATGCATTTACACTTCAATTGTTATGTAGAGTATAGTATGAAAATCAGCTCAAGACGCGGACTTTTTGTTTAAAGTTCATTAAAAGAAGTACTCAGCTACTTATTACATTGTTGTTAGCCTTCCTGTAAGTAAGTTTTATAGTTTCTGTTAGCATATTTGTTTGAAAATGATCTGTAGATTGTTTGTAGGGACCATGGATTGGTGTTGTTTTGATTGTATTGAGGGAGGTTTTGACTGTATTGGGTGGTGTTTTGGTTGTATTCGGTCAGGTTTCCTTTGTGTGTCAGACTAAATATATCCTGATTGATGTTTTCCTGATATAGAAGACGCATGAAATGACCAGTTGTAAATAGGGTCTTTGTTGAGGTAAAACAGCCCATTGTACTCTTTCCTGATGGTCACTTGTTGGATGTTTGGATTGATGTAGAACTCAGTGTCTCCAAAATTCTCAAAAATCTCAAAAATGAGCAATAAATTTGAGATGAATACTCACATGCTGACTAATTAACGTTAATAATATAAATATATAATAATGATAATAAACATTTAAGTTTAAAATTTGGGGATAAATTTCACAGTTGTCACTTGATTGAGGTTATTTTTATAACAATCAGTCAAATCATACTGTAAACTGTAGCTGCAATAAAGTGTGTTGTAAGATTTCACATATTTATAAAATTAGTGTCATTGCATTGAAGTTCATTTGAAACCTGTTATTGTTCATGTGGAAACTCATTAAGATTTAATTAACCAAGCATGAGTTCATTTTACATTTTATGTGAAACGGCCCATTTAAGACAACAGTCAAACGATACATGTAAAAATCGTGAAGCATTTGCATGTTATTCAGAAGTCCTACCCTTCAAACTTTTGTAATGTTAACACATTTCAGTTGTATACCTTTTCCTTAGGAAAAAGAATGATAAACTTTACCATGCAAGAAGGTAAGAGCAATACAGAATGTAAACTACGTCGCCTACGAGAAAAAGTCACTAGGTTAATGCAAAGGCGCACCCAGTTCAGAATAGCTAGTGAATGCTACAGTCATATGCTACAGTGGATTGTTCATTTTAGCAATCCTCTTTACTAAATGCCCAAAAAAGGTTTTCAAACACCCTGGATAATTATCATTCACTTTCAGTAAACCACAGCAAATATGTAAATTCAAAGGCTAGCTATTTTGTGGTATACTGAGTATCAGTTAAATAAATAAATAATAATGCACAATTGACATGCATCTTGCATAGTTTTACAGTCATTTGCAAGTATGGGACCAAACAAGCAATCCCAAATGATATCCAAATCACTTGTCAAACTTGCAATCACTGCAACAATCACTGCAAACCCAGGATATTTGGATAGAAATATTGTGTCTGCAGAGCCTGAGGCAGAACCCAAAGATGTGCAATATGTCCAAAAGTATTTAGAATCCTGACTGCCCAGCATTTCCTCCTAAATCAAAGGTGTTATTAGAGACTTTTTCAACCTTCGGATATTGGAATGTTGCTGCTGGGATTTGAGTCCAGCTACATGAACCAGGTTACTGCTGATAGACAGAAACGTCATCCAAAATGTCTCCAAAGGTGCTCCATGAATCCAGATAATCTCCACATCTTCATATTCCTCTACACCAGGGGTGTCAAAGTCCAGTCCTGGAGAGCCAGATTCCTGCAGAGTTTGGCGATTTCTCTGCTCTGCACTACAATTAAACCTGCTCATTACCTGCTGAGCTGAATCAGGTGTGTTTGATCGGGAAGATCACCAAATTCTGCAGGAATCCGGCCCTCCAGGACTGGACTTTGACACCCCTGCACTTCACGATGCCTGGGATTGGTGATCATCGGCTCCAAATTTGTGCTAGCAAATGGTTTGCCTTAATGCAAATTCCACTAATTAGGAGGAGTATCTAAATATTTTTGGACATATTGTGTGTTCAGTCCATCAGATCCAGGCACCAGGAGGTTTCCGTGCCTTGGGTTTGAGACTGCATCCCAGCACTGGACCCCCTGGACCGGGAAACTGATATCTCACTGTCCTGGCTCTCCACTGATCCTTGCTGAGCCAGCAGGCACTCGCGACTGGTGTGGCCCATGCGGCTCAAGTCCCCCAGTGGAAGGTCCACTGAAGCAGAATCCAGCCTTGGAGGTGGTGGGGAATAATCAGAGAGGTGCACACAGTCTTCAGTATCCTCATCCAGGAGGCTGGAGGTGTCTGGGACATTTCGGTCACTGTGGGCAACCGCTGAGCCCAGATTTAGTTCACTCAGAGTTGGTGCTGAATGGGGCAATGTGGGTTCTGTAGATTGCTGAATGTTTGGATATGGGCGACTAGCCATCAACAGGGAATGCGTAGATGTCGGCGCACTGGACAGTAACTGGGAATAGTCCGAGTTGTGTGGAGGCAAAGCACACAAAATGGGCTGCGAGCGGCTAATGCTAGCAAGACCTCCACTCCCAGTGTCCCCAAGGGCTGGAAGCTTGTCCTCAAGTCCTGTTTGGGTACCTTGTGCGACAACTCCCTGAGGGTCCGGACTGATTCTGAGGAGAGTACAGCTGGTGAGGGAGTGCTGGTGAGGGGTGTAGTAAGAGGTGGTGGAGGTATTGATGGAACTCCATTTACAGGAAGAAGGATCAGGGCTACCTGGAGGCTGATGAAGAGGGTCACATTGAGGGAAGTGCGCTTGAGCTTCTGACTGCTCTGGTGCATCATTACAACTTGTGCCTGCAACAGGGACATGGTGGATTAGGTAATGGACATATTTATGAAGTTTTACAAGGTTATTAAAATGAAGTTCTGGTTGTAGACAGTAATTAAGGCTTTAGTGATTTGGGGGGTGGAGGGAATGGGGGCAAGTGGCTCAGCAGACTAAGGTGCTGGCTATGATTAGCGAGTTCAAATCCCTGTCATGCTGCTTGCCCTTGATAGCCGGGGAATTAGAGAACAAAATTGGCTGTGCTCTCACTGAATTGTTCAGTAGATGGCGCTCTCACTTCATCACTACTACCATGCAATGTCTGCCAATGAATCCATCAGAGCTAAGGATCCTACACTGCCCTCTGAGTGTGTTGGCTGCCCAGTGACAATGTATCAGTAGTGACTGACGTCACGTACACCGGAGGAGGCATGTGCTAGTCTTCACCCTCCTAGATTACAAATGATTGGGAGAGTTGATTGGATACCACTACATTGGGGTGAAAGTGGGTCTTGGCAGGGCTACAGGAATGTTCAGAATGTCCAATTAATCGGGTCAATTATTGTTGTCAGCATTGCCCCATTACCACATTTACAGGCATGTTCTACAGGTAACTGAACAAAAAACAAAGCTACTCTGAGGTCCAGACCCCTTACCGTGTGCTCCGCTGTAGCTCCATGTGCTGGCTCCTAGGTGGCTGACGTTCTCAGGGATTGCATGGTCCGCCTGATGATGATGACCATGGGCGTCATGGTGCAGGTGCATGCTAGAGCCCATGCTGCAGGCCATAGCTGTGCTTACAGCAGGGTTGGACATCATGTGCACACCATACGGGTAGGACAGTGAGGCTGTGTAATGTTGAACAGCCACTTGTGCTTGCAGAAGATGCATCATGTGGTGGAGATCCTTAGTTAGCTGTGAAACCTCCTGGTTCAGGTTGCTCATCTGGAAAGAAAGAAAATGGAGTTCAATATGTAGTAATCAGATTATCATGTGATCAGTGGTTCAATCAGGACATGTGTATACTTCATGCTCATGGCTTCTATGTGTTTTTACTGTATTTTAACAGCTGCTGTTTTCTTGTAAAATCAGTGAAATCTGAAATATTTGAGAGTTTATTCTGTTTATTCTGACTCCTGGTGACCATATGTATAGAGTTTCTCCAAAACATAATTTCTGCCATAAAGACTCAGGAACAGGAGTGAGAGAATAATTACATTTTAATCCGTATTAGGATGTACAATACACTCCACTGACCTCCACTGCAGTGAAAGACACACACACACTACAGAACACACTAGGCAGCAGTGAGCATACATGTCCAAGACAGTGGGAAAGCCATCAGTGCCTGGGGAGCAATTGGGGGTTAGGTGCCTTGCTCAAAGGCAGTTCAGTCATGTCCAGGGGATCGAACCAGCAATCTTCTAGTCACAAGTCCCTAACCATCAGGCCATGGCTGTCCCTCACCTACCCACCAGTCATGTTATTTCATCAGAAAGCTTTTGATCTGGTCCCTCTATTGTTGCTGTCTGGTACCCAAGAGATGCTGAACAACCATGAACATATGCAAATTAAAACCAAAAACCTGTGAACTTTGTCTTCAGTGTCTCCGAATCAACACAACGCCCTGTACAGACCATCACAGCTTACTGGATGCTCCTCCCTGCAGAGCTACAGAGCAGCAGGTTCTGCAGTGGCTCTGACGCCAGCGTGCGCAAGCACAGGACCTGTTCCATTTCAGAAACAAAGCCCAGGAGAGAGAGGCACAGGAAGAGCAAAAGAGGGGACATAAATAGATAGAAAAGACGGCCGCTCATGGGCTGGAGGTGGCGGAAGGAGGGGCACATTTTCTTTTTTGGCAGAACGTGCAGTCAGCACTTCTTCACTTTTATCTGCACTGCAGAAGCACCCCCTGTGTCTTAATTAATGCAGAATCTTACCTATCCTACCTGCGCCCATCTGTGTGTGTGTGTGTGTGTGTGTGTATCTGTGTGTGTGAGAGAGACACACTGTGTGTGTGTGTGTGTGTGTCTGAAATTTACTCATGACCCCCTACAACATAATGTGCCTGGATCCATCTGTGTCCACTTCCATTTCAAATGAACAGTAACTGAGCAGGTGCATCTCCATCACTGACGAAAAGTATTGGGACACCAGCTTATTCATTGCTTCTTTGAAATCATAAGGTATTAAAGAGTTTATCCTGCTTTTATTGGAGTAACTTTCTACACGGTTTAGGGACAGATTTCAACTAGAATTTGGAGCATTGCTGTGATTTCTTTCAGCCACAAGAGTGTTATTGAGCTCAGGATGTTGGACACCACCTCATCCCCATCCCAAAAATACTGGATGGAGCACAGTTCCACTTCTCCACAGCTCAATGCTAGGGGTCTTTACACCCCTCTAGCCTGGCATTAGACATGGTGCCAATACGTTTGTGTTTAGTCCAAGCTGTGTGTACATCTGTGTCTACTTGAATGCATTCATTAGAGGGGTGTCCACAAACATTTGGACATATAGTGTACCTGGACACATCTGATACAGTAAAGGCACCAACCAGCCAACAGCATCCTTTGAGCACCAATGAAGGACTAGAGGACCAACACAAACTGTGCTGAGCTGCTGTCTCTGACTTTACATCTACAAAGTGGACCAACAAGGTGGACAATGTGGCCAGCGCAACACACACTAACACGCCACCACCACATCAGTGTCACTGTAGTGTAACATGAAGCTATGATAATGTGTGTACTTTAGAGTGTGTTTGTACCTTTTTGTTGAGCTGAACGATGGTCTGTCTCACCTCCTCTGTCTCCTGGAGCAGAGTGGAGTTAATCTGAACAGAATCTGAGAAAATCAGGAGAAATAGGGAAACATGTTAAATAAATGCTCCATCATGTATGAACAGGTTTACAGAATTATTCATATAATTATTATTATACAAGATGAATGAGAGGTGGTAAATGAAGAGATCTAACAGTGTGCTGCTACACAGTGGAGTTTTCCATTATTGACCCTGCATGACCCCAGAAACCTCTTTGGAGTTTGGCAGCTGTTCTCAATGTCACCCCCCACAGCTCCACCTCCTGCACTGAGGGAACTTCTGTCCTCCTGCTCATTATTCACCTGTATTCAGCATCTTGCTGCGTTTTAAGTGGTAGTTCAGCCAAAAATCTCAATTGTACAGTCCTTCGATTACCCTAAATGCAGTCAGTGAGCCAAGACATGTTTGCCACCTGAAGTCTGCTTCTTTAGTTTCACACTAGAGCGGATGATGGAGCTACATGCTGTTTGTTGAAGTATAAGCTTTTGTTACTTGTTCACTTCCAGATTCTTGCAGCTCCAGTAAATCTAAAGGTCTTGGCTGATCGGGGAATTGCTTTAAAAGTAGATCTCATGATTACCTCTGGAATCTACTGCACTAGTGTTGCTCCCACTGTGCTCAGCACTGAAGTGAAACACACGCCCATTATCTTCAATCCCATCAACTACCCTGTAGAAAAAGAGAACGTTACAATCTCATAAACATGTTCACCTACTGCATATGTCAATGAATTTTGAGAACATTCACTCACTCACAATTTCACTCACTCACTCACTCACTTACCCTCTATATATTGCACTCACTCATTAACTCACTTTTACTCACAAATTCATTCATTCACTGTTGCTCACTCACTCTCACCAACTCACTCATTCACTCACTTTCACTCACTCACTTTCACTAATTTAACCACTCATTGACTCACTCACTCAATCACTCACTCACTAACTGACTTTCACTCACTCACTCACTCACTCACTCACTCACTCACTCACTCACTCACTCACTCACTCACTCACTCACTCACTCACTCACACTCACTCTCACTCACTCACTCACTTTCACTAATTTAACCATTCATTAACTCACTTCCACTCACTCACTCACTCACTTTCACTAATTTAACCATTC
>BRDA01001612.1:40937-63663 GCA_036984385.1 Crenuchus spilurus | reverse complement strand
GGGGGGGGGTTATCAGACTAGGTTAGTGATATTGGGGGGGTTATTTCAGTGTATTAAAGTTTAATGTTTTTGTAGAAAGTACTTATTGAACAATTAAAAGAAATAAGCACTAGTTAAAACCCATTTTATGATCGTACAAATTAGTAAACCATTACATTGGGGGGGAAAGGGGTGTTTTTAAACCATAGTAATTTGGAGGTGGTTCGTCGTCGCGAGCGGTAAACGTCCCAACGGTCCAAGCACCAAAAGTGCGGTTTAATCTGAACAAACTTTTGTAAATTGAAATTATGTGACTTTATTGGGGGGGTTATAGTGATTGGATCAGACTATTGGGGGGGTCATAACCCCCCTATCCCCCCCGCAAATTACGCACATGCTACACTGTCCTTCTGCAGTGATGCTTAATCAGAAATAACAGACATGCATTTATTTATTTATTTATTATTTTTTTAACCAGTCACTGTCATGAGCTTTTGGATATTTTCAATTGTAATGTTTATTTTCAAACTCAGTGAAGCCTCAGGTACACTGACCTCAATAACCAAATTAGTAGCTTCACTGATGGCTCCATTTTTCTCTTGCAGAAAGTGAAACGTGCCCAGGCCTCTGAGCATCCTCCACCTAAATCCTGAGTCTGCGTGGAGACACAGATGTGTGCTGTTGCCTGCCTATGAAGCCTTCACTTTCAGCCATTGTTTACTCAGCTTGCTGCTACACTACAAGGTGTAGTGTTATAAAAGGGTGGTGCCCATGTTTTCCCAGGGAAAACATGGACCAGCTTATAGAACTGAACTCAGTGTCTCCCCCTGGAGGACGACTACGGCAAATGTTTTGTGTTTATGATGATGATGAGAAATTGCACATACTGCCCAAAGCACCGTCCCTTATAGCTTCACCTTGTTGGTGTATGGACTGTAGACCATATGTTGATGCACAGTGTGTGTTAGCCATCCTCTGACTCTTCATCAGTAGGCAGTTTGTGACCGCAGAGCTTTTTTTAGGTCTTTGGAAAAACCCCAGCAACACTGCTGTGTCTGATATACCAGCACTAAACACACTACCATGATACTGCCATGTCAGTGTAACTGTTATACTGAGAATGGACCACATAATATCATACAAATATTACCCTTGTGTGACAGCAGCTCCACAACATAATATGCAAATCAACTGAAGCTGAGGAGGTCTGGGTCTGGTTAGTACTCGGATGGGAGACTGCTGGACAACAGGAGGCGCTATTCCTGTGAATCCCAGTGCAGTGACGGGGACGCTGTACTGTTTAAATGACAACATGTCTGAGGTCAGATAAAGCTCCCAGGTCATTTCCTCTAAAAGAGAAGAGGCTGTTACCCTGATGTCCTGGCTAAATGTCTCACTTATAATCATCTCAATCTTCATAAGCTGACTAAAGCCTGGTTTGCAATGCAGGATAATTGGGCCGATTTGAGCCTCCCGACAATCGTAAAAGGTCTCCTGATCTCGGTGATCGTAACAGATGACCTTCTCAGATGATCCTGTAGTGTGGCGTCTATAATCCAATCTTTACCCCTCTGATCTTCTTCCAGTGCAGTCAGGGCTGCACCCCATTGAGAATCATAAATATTAAACGTTCAGTATTTAGACTCAGTATCCTGCAGTGGGGGGTGGATTTAACATCCTTTTCTTTTTCATGAGCACAAAACTTCACAACTAGCACTGAAATGGTTTCACTGTCATCCGCCATGTTTGTTTACGTCTGGTTAGTAAGAAACTCTGTGAGGTTTTGAGGCTCATAGCTGTTGGTCAGGTGTGTATAATCTAAAAGTGTGTGGTGTTACAGGGCAGATGGTGTAGAGTGGGGGGCCTTTATGACTAACAACGATCAAGGACAGAAAAATCTGTGAAAATGTCATTATGTGTGGGTTGTCTCACATTTTCTACATCGTTTAGGATTTAAAAATCTTGTAGGGTGAACCAGGCTTTAGTCTTTCTATACCTTGCTGTCTAATAGCTATTGGGTGCTGAGAGAATAGACCGGCTGTAGGTGGACCGTTGGTGGTAGTTTTGAGAGCTTTGAGAATATAACACTAGAACTAGATGTCCTGTGGTCAGAAGCTGACCAATGATGAATGTGCAGCAATATATGGGTTACAGTCTGATATTGCATATAGTGGAGCTTTAAAGTAGATGTTGCTGAAGAGCGAAGAGGAAGGTGGGACTATCTTGGTGCCATTTTAAGGACGCCCGTGGAAGTAAAGTGGTTTCGTCACATCTTTCTTCAAAGCTTCTGTGTTCAGTGTTTGTATTTTAAAACACTTAACCATGTGGTAAACAGGTCGTCATTACACTGAATTGTATGATCATGGATAAAGGTTTTGATTACAAATGGCAGAAACGTCTATACTTTACATTCATGAAGTGAAGAGTGTGTTTGCCAAAACAGATCTCTTCCAAAATGAACTTTACAGGAGAAGGAAAAAACTTACTTTGGTTATAATGGAAGTCAATGGAACCAGGCGTATTTCTAAGCCATTTTGTGCTATTTGTTTTGATCCTGTCATCATGAAATTTACACACAATGTAAAGAGCAACAGGCACTTTCACATTATGTCAGAAACTGAAAAATGGTTGTTTTTTTGCAAATGAACTCTGTTCTACACTCTGCATTTCAGTTTTATTGCACTGCATCTTCTAGCAACCAAAGAATTGTGCTAGCAGCAGTATATCTGCCTTACAAAGCTTCGCTTAGTGTTATGCAGTTGTCTAGCATTAGCCATTCGTTGCCTTCACTAAATTATACATGCGCTGCTGAAGGGTGCTTTATAGTGCAGCTATTATAAGAAACCAAACTGCAGAATGGAAGAGTGAAATCACCCTAGTGCTGCAAAGCCTTGCACTGATGATAAATAAAAAACTGACACTTTTACAGACTGCTTCTTTTAGTGTCTTATAAAACACACACACACATGTTTGGTTTAATCCATTTTAATAAATAAATATAAAAATAAATTAATCTCATTGAGACAGAGTCATCGTTTTAATAAGGGTCAATGGGACTATAGACATATCCAGCTGTCGTTCTCCCATGTGGAGCAGTTCCAACTGGTGGGAGACCCGAGTCAAATGAGAAAAAAACAAAAACAAAGTGAGGAATGATGATCATGACCTACAGTTTGTCTCAATTTTTAACGTTTACTAGATGATAATATGGTGAAAAGGTCATTTAATGAAGCTAAACAGTCATATATTTTATATTCATTACATGTGAAGTACTATTTTTAAGCCTTTTGTCTTGTTTTAATGTTGATACAGTTTGAATACTAATTTAATAGAAATATTCGAATAATTGGAGATTCTGATTTTCATGAGCTATGTCAGACTGATCAATATTACAATAAAAATGTCTTGGCGAATGTGTAATGAATATAAAATACAAGACAGTTTTACCTTTTTGAATTTAATCATTTTCGCCATATTCTAACTTTTGGAGGTGCACTAAAAGTTAGATATTCACAGATCAGCAGTCATTACGCATTTTTCCAGTAAGAGTAGTCCAGGATCAGATCCAATCTATACAAATTAAAGTTTTTAAAGGGTGCTTTTTGGGGTTTCACTGGTTCTAGGCTTAAGCATTCGTATCATTGTGAAGACTCCTGATAACAGTGCCACATCAAAAAATGGGAATGCGGTGAAAGTTAATTTTTGTTCGTAATTTACTTCAAATCATATTTTATATTCATTATACAGATTAATAGTTTTTGTTTTAATGTTGATCAGTTTGATGAAAATCTCAAATTATTAGAATATTGTACAACAGTATTTGGAGTTTGAGTAAATTAGTATTCAAACAGTATCAACATTAAAACGAAAAAAGTTAGAAATGTGTAATTAATATAAAATGACAAGTTTGAATTAAACTGTGAACACAAATTAACTTTTTCACCATATTCTCATTTTTGGAGATGCACCACTACACAGAAACACAAACATCTTATAAATAGATGAAAATAGCTTTGATCTGGTGGGTTTACTTCTTTTTCTCTACAGATATGTTCTATGTGGCACACACTAAAAACTAAATTCGCCAAATGGAACCAAAGCAGGTTATTTTGATTAAAGCCATTCAGTTCCCTAAAGAACATTGTAATGTATAGTTTTGTAGATGAGAAATGTGAAAGTGACCATTTGTTTTTAAATTTAAAGAACTTCCAGAAGATCTTTAGGTGATCCTGAAAGCGTTCTTTATCTGGATTGTGTGTGTTAGATTAAGGTTGGATGGTAGATCTGCAGGACTGGCCACCCCGGCTTTACAAAGCTTCTATATTACAATATTAAAAAGATGGTTCTTAAAGGGTTCTTTAGTAAAGAAAATGGTTATATCTAGAACCATGAACACTCAAAAACACATTACATGACTAAATGGTTCTCTGCATGGTTAAAGAGTTCTTGAGGTTGATGAAGAATGTGTTATTGTTGGTTCTACACTCTTAAAAAGATGGTTCTTCAAGGATTCTTTAGTAAAGATAATTGTTATATCTAGAACCATGAACACTCAAAAAACCCTGTGCATGAAGAAATGGTTGTCTGCATGGTCAAAAGGTTTTTCAGGTTGAATAGATGGTTGTATAGAAGCTTTTCGAAAAAAAGGTTCTATGTAGCTCTTAAACGGGTTCTGTTATTGTTACAATGTCAAGCTTGGTGCTATATAGAACCATCGACAACACATTCTACTTCCATCTGAAGAACCCATTCACCATGCAAGGGACCATTTAAACTTACAAAGGGTTCTAAGAGTGTTCATGGTTCTATATACTGCCAGTTTCATTACCAAGGAACCATTGAAGTACCATGTTAAGAGTAGAGAAGATTTTTGAAAAATGGTTCTGGTACTGTTACAATGTCCAGCTTGTAAAAAAACAAAGAACCTTTTTTATAGAACTATCTGCAACACATTCTTTGGCAATCTGAAGAATGCTTTAATAAATGAGTGTTCTATAACCACTAGGTTATCTACCTATAACCACTTTACTTACTAAAGAACCCTTGAGGAACCATTGTGTTAAAAGGTTTCCATTAAGGTGTACACCCAAGCCAAGAACCAGTGTTGCAGAAACAGTTGACGAATGCCTACATAAAGAACTCAGCATGTCTTTGAGAGTGTTGTAGAGGGATATCTGATCCTGAAGCACCGCTCTGACTCACGCGACTGAATACTGATCAGAGTAAAGATGCAGACTTTGGGCCTGAACGTGTACGTTTGGCTCATTAGGATGAGCGTATCTACAGTGTATCTTCATCACAGGTTCTAAATAATGTCCCGTTTGTGCTGGGAATAATCAATAATGTCCCGTTAATGGAATCAATGCATGTGTTACAGTCTAGCATATTTGAATTAGGCTGCTTTTGGGCCAGCTTATCTGTGGTTTGTGAGGCTATCAGTGTTACAACTATGTGTGCACTTGTGTTTCAGCTGGGTGACAAAGTACTGACTTACTCACACCTGAAAGGAATCGGTGTCCTTCACAGTGCAGAAAATGTGAAGCGCATACACTTTACTCAAAGTACCAGAGCACCAAACAATGGTTTTTTTGGGAGGTATACTTCTGGTCGACACTGATTTACAATCCTGGCAGATTTAGGTGCCGCATCACAAAATGTGAATATGGTGAAAAAGTTCATTTTTGTTCATAACTTCATAAAAAAGGTTCAACTGTTGTATATTTTACATTCATCACACATTTCATTTAATGTTGATCAGTATGGTCCAAGCCTGGTTTACACTACAGGATAATCGGGCCAATTTGCTCCTCCTGACAATCGTAAAAGGTCTCCTGATTTCAGGGTGATTGTAACTGATGATCTTCTCAGATTATATTATAGTGTGGTGTCTATAATCCAATCTTTACTCCTCTGATCTTCTCTCAGTGCAGTCAGGGCTGCACCCCATTGAGAATCATAAATATTAAACATGTTCAGTATTTAGAGTCAGTGTTCTGTAGTGGGGGGTGGAGCTGATGCTGTGGTGTAAAATGTGATGTTGACATCATGCCTGAAAGACCATCAACCAATCAGAGCTGAACTGAACTGAACGTTGTGGTTTCCATGAAGTCACATCACCAGCATAGCTTTGAGAAACAAATCTGATTTGCCTGCAGCCTGAACGTAGCCTCAGATTTCTTCATTTGGAGTCAATTCTAAAGTTTATATACATTATAAAAAAGCAACATTAATATAAAATGACCTTTCTGACTTAAATTATGAACAAAATTGAACTTTTTCACCATATTTTCATTGCACTATTATGCAATATAGCAACCAAGGACCAAAACACTTGCACTATGCTTTGCACTATGCTCATGACTTCAACACAATCACAACTGTTCCCCAGTGACAAAGTTAAGCTTTTAAAGCCATTTTCCTAAACATTTGTCCATGAGTTCACAATCATGAAGGGAATGTTTGGTTCTTCCTTTGCTTCAGTGTAAAATATCTCATAACAGGGAGGGAAGAAGCTAGTTCATTCAACGGTATGTTAGGTCAAAAACACAATATCATGTTAATAGCATATACACAGACAACACACATGCTCAAAAGAATATATACACACTGTACATGACCAGACGTGTCCAAGAGCTTATACCAAGAGACTGTCTGCGTCACAGTCAAGATTCACCCATGATTCATGTTCAAGATTACCCAACCTAGCCTTTCCTCTCTTTCAGGAAGGTCTTCTTACACTTACTGGCCACTTCATTAGGTACACATACCCTATTTGTACACTCAGCTCCATTGACCATAGAGGTGCACTTTGTACAGACTGTAGTCTCTATACACTTCAGAATACCTCTGCATCCTGTTATTCAATGATCAGAACTCCCACCTGGGTCATTCTCAGTGCCACTGATGTGGTGGTGGTGTGTTAGAGTGGATCAGACACAGCAGAGCTGCTGATGTTTTTAAACACCTCAGTGTCACTACTGGAGTGAAAATAGTGACCAACCAGCCAACAGTGTCAGAACTAGAGGACCAACACACACTGTGCTGAGCTGCTGTCTCTGACTTTACATCTACAAGACCAACAAGGTAGTCTAATAGAGGACAGTGAGTGTACACAGTGTTTAACATCTCCAACTCACGCTAACACCACCACCACATGATCCACCTGCTCTGTGGGATCCTGATCATTGAAGAACAGAGTGAATAAAGTACACAGAGAAGCAGATGCACTAAAATTACAAAGTGAACCTGTATGCTCAATGGAGCTAAAATGGGCAATGTGTGTATATGTACCTAATAAAGTGGCCACTGAGTGTATGCTAAAATATTAAAATTAAATGCAGTGCTAATACAAAAAAAGAATGATGTGAAGTCTTGCGTCACCATATTTTCAACATACCCTTAATAAGGCTCTGATATGATAAGAATTCCATAACGTTTCCAAGACTAACCATAGAAGTATTTGAAATAAACATCTTCAGGAAGACCAGTCTTCTCTCTTCAGCAAACGTACTTTTTCAGAAAGTCTTTCAATATAACATCTGTTCAAGTCCTTTTCTTTGGAAAATAAAATATATTCCAAATATATTCCAAGTCTTTCCCTGGTCAACCCAGTGGGTGTGGTATACTGTGCTAATGTAGCATGCTCCCATATCAGTGCCAGCCAAACGCTCCATGTGTGTCTCATGCAATGCTGGCCTTTCCAAAACCCCACATATACAGTCTGTGCAGTGAAACAAGGGCATGTGCTATAGTGCTAACGTCCTGCGCATTCTTAAAGGTCCAATACTGAAGCTTGGGTTGCCTTTCCTAAAGGCTTCCCAGCACCACACAGACTATTAAAGGGGGTAGAATCCTTAAAGGCGATGCTGTGAGCCTTTTTAGCACAGTTCCAGGCATCATTCAGGGTTTTAAAGAAATAGTTCAACCATCTACAATCTGTATTCTACATGGCTAATAAGAGAAAGCAAGCTTTCCCCCATTAGCAGTATATGCTAACTGTGGAAAATGAATGCTAGCCTTGTTAGCCCATACCAAAATGTAATATATTGTCAATGCATCATCAACACTTTGCCACACTCCATTTCCATATGGGAGAAACCATTTCTTTATTGCCTGGTTTATATGGAGTGCACCATTCAACCGTTTAGTAGAAGCTCTGCTCAGGAGAAGCCATTACAGTGCAAAAAACAACAAACGATTGTATTAAATAGGGGGCCCCTACACTGGCAAGACATATTCTAGTTCTAATAAAGGTCACCGAGATAGCACGCAACACAGCGAGTGGCATCAGTAGATACAGGTGTTTATATACACTGCAGCGCTAGGAGGTTAGCCGCCACACAGGAAAGCAGCAGGAGATGTTGGGGTGGGGATTTGGAGACCTACAGGTGTGCAATAAGTGGATACCATCATTAGAGCACCTCTGAGGTCACAGTAAGAGAGGACACAAGCTGTGTCTTTAATAAAATTACTGGTGGTTGAGAGGTGGAAAGAACCTGATCAACAAGCTAACATGATCTGATGTTGAAGACTGTGTTGACGGCTTATGCACCGTTGGGGAATGGATAGGCTCGCTCTCGTTCTTTGGCATTCCCTCTCTCGCCCTATAGAACGTGGCAACAGTTGTACTGCGCAAAGGGAAGCAGTTTTTCTTTGGAGGCTGGCTGGATGTTGAAGGACAGGGCTTTTTCACAGAGTGGGAACTGCAGCAGGCGGTCTCGTAGGTTCACGTTCTTGTTCTTGATGTCTGTGCCAGCATCCCTGGATACCCTCTGGCCTTGCTGAGGTTTGGTCTGGGTCTCCTCCGTCTTTTCACCTTCCCCACCCATCCTGCGCATTTCCACGCCGTCTGGACCCAGGTCCACGCAGTGGTTCTTGGGCAAGGATCGCGGCGAGCCACAGGGAACGGATATCACACCCTTGTCCAGTAGCTTTGGCTTAGAAGGGGTGTTGTTGTTATCTTCTGGAGTGTCCTTGCAGGGCTCGCGTTGGCCCAAGCAACACTGCACAGCGTCAAGTCTCGGTGCTGGTGGAGGTCCATCTAGATTCGGAAGGTCGTTCTGTCCTTCATCTTCAGCTTTGTTTGAAACAATGCATCCTTCCTTTCTTGGTTGCTCAGTGTGGTTGATCCCCTCACTGACTTCTTTGCTGGTGTTCTTCACTTGATTCTCCTCACTGACTCTGTTGATGCTACCTACTAAACCAATTGGTTTCTCCTCTTTGCTACGATCCTCTTCCTCTACTATGCTGTGAACCTTCTTTGAACAAACGTGAGAGGTTTCCAAAGATTGTTCATTTAACAAACAAGGTCTGCTGGACTGCAGAGCAAATTCTTCAGCTTGTTCTTCCTCTTCTTCTTCTTCCTCACAGATTTGTTGTAGAGCTCCCAGGCTTTTCACCGCTGGTGCTGGGTCTGGAGCTACAGCCCGGAGGCTAAAACCCATGCAGGGACTTGGGTTGGCAAAATCGCCAAAAGAGCCGTCCTGACGGCTGGGTTTGGGAGCTAGAAGGTCGCCAGACTCACACACTCCACGCCGTGGAAACCCTGGAGATACAGAGCCCAGCTGGGCGATTGGAGCCAAAGTAGCACCTCTCAGAGGATCAGCCTGTGGGTTCCGGCCACCCCCTAGGTCCAGAGGCTCAGATAAGCGCCTCCTATTGGAGGAAAAACAATTACAGAGTTTATCTCATCTTTCAGTTTATGCTACAAAATAACAAAACTGTAACATAGCAATGTATCCATCTCAGGACTGAAAGTGTTGATCTAAAGTAAGTTTCAGTGATGACGACATGTGTGTGATCTCTGATCAGTCTTCTACCAGCCTTGCTGCTGTCTGAAGTGTATGTCTGTTGTGTATGTCATATTGTGTCCTAAACTACATCCACTAGTCTGTGAGACCTTCCTTAAGGTCTGAGCAGACTGAGAGAAGTTTTAGTGATTTTTTTATAGAAATGACAGGACTATTTAGATGAGTTCTAGTGCTGTAGCTTCAGTTCTAAACTAAAAGAAACAAAAGTAGAAAAATCGATTGAATGCATTTGAGTTGTGTGAGATTCCTGCAGGACTCCCAAGATAAGCAAATTATCCGAACGAAGTATACGAACAGTTTCAGATGATAGTGAGTCATGATTGTGAAAGTTAAAGGTGCTGTACACAATTTCAATTCACTAAATATTTGTTAAAGTCAGTAAATGTTTTCTGACCAGCTTCCGGGTCTAGTGTTCATACTCAGCCCTGGTTCTGTAAATGGCAAACAATGTGGATTGTAATGAGAAACAACACTATTCCATGCAACGGGAGCATTGGTATTTGTGCACAGGACAGAGGGAAGGGGAGGTGCAAAGGCGAAGACTTGTGTAAACACTGGTGAGGAGTTTAAACTGTGGACAGACCTCTAAATGTTGAAAGGTATGAAAAATGACGAAGATATTGCTCAATTCCTGCTCGATAACTTTTCACACAAACAGTTCAGTACTGTTTTGATTGATAATCACAACTGATTTGTTTAGCAGCAGAAATTGTGGCAAAGCTAATAACTGACATTGTTCTCTATTTCTTTTGGCCTGCAAGCCTGGTGGTGTTACCTTGCACACACATTCATTTTGTGAGTGGAGCTTCTGAAAAAGCACTGAACAGAGGAGGACAGATGTTTGTTGAGTTCTAATATAAACAGTCATTTTTCAGAATTGTGTACAGCACCTTTGAGTAAGGAACAGCATTTAAACTCACTGTGCTTGTCTTTGTTCCGCAGTGAGGCCGTTCTGCTCCTGTTTGTCTCGCAGGATGCGTTCTCCCAGCAGGAAGTATGTGGCTGTGATGTGGTTATATCTGTCAGCCTCCAGCGCTCTGACACACATATATAGAGAACCGTTACACACACATGAACCACAAACAGAGTTTGGTTGATTTGTTTACTCTGCAGTAGGTCAGTAAGTCAGTGAGCTGTCACTGAGAACAACTGAGTGAACATATACTTTAAACGGTGTTCACAGCAACGTATTTTCACTTAAAATTACACAAACATCCATATATCTGCAGGAATGGATGTATAATACAGGGTGTCCCATTTGCTTCAGTACCCAAACAATCACGAATAACATTAATATTACATAAGATCTGGTGATGAAATGGTGATTAAATAAATCTCAGTCTGTGTGAAAAAGACTGACATGTATGATTACAGTGCAGGAAGACGGGTGTTAATGTCTGACAACTAATCTCCGTGGCTGTCGGAGTGGAAGCCGGCGCCCATCCTGCGTTCTCCATCACTGCAGTGAGACATTAAAGCCCTCAGTTATCCTCATAGACACAGCATCCTCGTGGACGTTTGTTTTTTTTCACCCTGAGAATAGTGCAGTGATCTGTGCATAATGTATCAGTGCACAGCACAGGAGGTGTGAAAGTACTGGATAACAAACTCGATTCAGAAAACACAACAAATTCCTGAAACAGTTTGGAAGGATGGAAACCTCACATTCTCAACCTGGTGAAGAAACATTAGGGTTACTGGCTCCTTGTGGAGGCGGGCGACCAAAGATGTCAAAAAGAAACTGAAGGACAGGCTTCAGATGCCCCAAAAATCCATACGGAAACTTGCACAGGAGATTCCCAGAAACACTTCAGAAAGCTGCCAAAAAGCAGCAGAACTACATGCTGGACATTTTCAGCACATGTTGTAACATCAGTCTTTTTCACACAGACGGAGGTTTATTTAATCTATTAGTATTAAGGTTATGCACAACCGTTTGGGTAAAGAAGCAAACTGGACACCCTGTATGTGCAAAAAAGACACATACAGTATTGTGCAAACAAATTTAAAGCCATTTATCTTGCAGTGTTTGTGTTGTTATACACAAACCATGGACCAAATGATACTTTAACAATGTTTACATATTTCACTACTGTGATAAAGATGAGGATACTGGCCCTTTAATATCAGGCATTGTTTGAGATATTGTTATTTGTATATCAGTCTGTAATTAAGTGCACTCACTCCTGTATAGTATCTCTGTCTGCGATGCTTCCATTGGTCATGGCCTGAAGGATAAGTTCATGTTCGTGGGCCGAGAGGCTGCGATGAGAGGTCAGTGGGGCTGCACTGTGACCAGAGGGTGAAGGGTCAACACCCTTCAGCCATGGATGGGCTTCGATGTCTGCCAGACTTGCCCGCTTAGCAGGGTTCCTCTGCAGCATCCGAGAGATAAGACTGAGGAGAGAGAGAGAGGTTTTATTTTTTAATTGTTTAAACACACAATCCATTGAGCAATCGATTATATATTCATACTTAACATGCCTACGAGTCAAACATATGTGGCCATTTCTATGAATCTCTCTGTGATAGAACAGTAGAGAAATACAGTTCAAACATCTGCAGAATCTGTAGATTCTGATCTTTTAACTACATCTTATCTGGAGATCAGATGTTATTCACATCCAGAGCTCAGAGTCTGTGAAGAGGTGCTGAGATACATCACACCATTCTATTACTGTCTGATTCCTGACCAATGGACACATCAGTAAGGCTGACCTGTCTGTCATAAGTGGATTCATGTGTCCATCTACACTGTGAAACAGACTAAAGACTGAACATCTTCATTCAGTTCACATTACAAATATATGAAAGGATGCACCAGCTACAGAGATTTAGACATTTATCTTCTATTTTATTCATAAATCTACAACTTTAGTGAAGCTGAGACCTTGGTGAACTTTCAGCATCCACACTATTCACATGAGCAAAGGCCTTTACACAAGACATATGAAATATTTCCTTCCATCCCTCCATCCACCCGTCCATCCATCCGAGGATGGAGAAGAAGAAAACGATGGGTAAAAAGAGAGGGAGAGAGAGAACTGTTTTTTCCACTTAGCAGAGCAGAACGAGTAAGCTAGAAATGAGCTAGATGTCTTTCTCCTCCTCTCTTCCATTTCATGTCTTTCACTTCTCCATCTCTCTTTCACTTTCTTTCTGTCTCACATATCTTTCTCTCTCACTTTTCTCTCTTTCTCTCACTGTCTCTCACCTCCTTCTTTCTCTTTCTCAGCTCTCTCTGTCACTCATTTCTCTCTCTTTCTCTCACACTCTGTGTTCTGATAAATATGCACAGTCCAGTTGACAGTCAGGAGCTGCAATTTGCATATGAGCATCTGGCTGTGATAAGAGAACCAATGAAACAAAAGTGCTTATCTCACTACTCATTAATATTCATGAGCACCTGCAGAGCACAGTGATGTAAATGGAAGAAGACATGTGAAGGCTCACAGATAAACACACATACACACATATACACACCTTCACGTGTGTGTGTGTGTGTGTGCATTGCACCACAATCATTTATTTAGTCAGTTTGAGTGCTTCATTACATTGCAGTATTATAGCATTTAATCAGCTTGGCCACAAGGAGGCACCAAACTCACTATGTACAGTGTGTATATATACTCTATATGTCCAAATGTTTGTGGACATCCCTTAAAATGAGTGCATTCAGCTACATTGCTGACAGCCATACAAATGCACACACACAGCTTGTCTAGTCGCTATAGAAAAGTACTGCCAATAGATTAGGACTAAACATGAACCTGTTGGCACCATGTCTAATGCCAGTTGTGGACTAGAGGAGTATAAAGCCCCCCCAGCATTGTGGAACTGTGTTCTCTGCTCCATCCATCCAGTACTTTTGGAATGAGTTGAGGATGAGGTGGCAGTGGTGATCATCCAACGTCCTGACCTCACTAAGAGATCTTGTGAATGCAATCAAATCTTCATAACAATGCCCCAAAATCTAGCAGGAAGCCTTCGATAGAGGAGACTTACTTTTAATTTCAGAAGGAATTAAATAAGATGTGTCCCAATACTTTTATCCAGACAATGTATGTATATATAAGAAGATGAATGGTCTAAAAGTCATCAAACAACGCTGAGCTGGTTATATTTTTGGAATAAAGTCATCCAATAGGGAAAGACTGGTGGAGAGCATGAACAGATCAGATTTATTCCAAGAAAATATTGAACTTTTAATGAGTTAAAATACTATTATTGTGTTTAAAAATCACTGGAGGTTTAAAAAAATCTCTGTTGACCAGCTGTTAATTTTCTGTAAAAAGATGCTTTAAATGAGAATATTTTGATTTGGAATTTGGTAGAAATGTTTTCAGCAGATTATAGATTTAAACAACCATGTTTATGTTAACAGAGTCAAATGAGAGATGCTGGTCATCTGCAGCGGACTCTTAATGTCTTGTATGAATGTGCACTGAACCCAGTGGCTAATTTAGCATAATTAGAGCAGATGTTCTTTTCCTCTAGCCTGGCCTAAATTTGGGAACCATCCTCTGGGCCTTTTCCCCTCTGTTAGCACTCATTTGGACCAGCTAGGACAACCAGGGAAACAAAAAATACTACAAATACCACAACCAGTACAATCAATAGTGAACAGGTCAATACAAGAAGATAAACTTCACTAATACTCTTTGATTTGTTATAATTACATGAAACCTAAAACATTTTAAATGAGCTATACTTAGAACATGTGACAAAATGAACATTGATATATTACTTATATTGACATTTTATGACATTTGAAATGTAAGGCAGTTTCGGTTGTTTGAAGAGTACAGTGGTACTAGAAATATGCATAAATTTGACCTCAAATTTCCATAAGTTGCAAAAGTGCTCACAAAGAACCAAATCAAACAAAGGAGACAAAATATTAGACTTGCTAATTTGTTCAGTGAGGAAAATAAACTCTTATGTTGGGGGGTTCCCTCCCATCAACCGCTATCTTTCCACACAATTCTTTGGTAAAACCACTTTTGTGTTTAGGGTCATTGTCTTGTGTCATGACCAACATTGTCTTGAGATTCAGCTCACCAACAGATGTCATTATATTTTAATTTAGAATTTCCTGATATAATTCAGAATTCATTATTCCATCAATGATGACAAGCTGTTCTGGGCCAGATACAGCAAAACAGGCCCAAACTATGATACTACCACCACCATGTTTCACAGATGGGATGAGGTTTTTATACTAGAATGCAGTGTTTTCCTTTTACCAAAATTTATCCCAAAAAGATTTTGTTCTCATCCGTCTTGAGAACATTGTTTCAATAGTCTTCTGGTGTGTCCATCAACTACCAAACAACAGAATACAACCAGTGCATATACTTCATAGCAACCACAGCAACTATCAAACATTACCATAGCAGCCACCTGGGATACCATAGTAACCACCTAACAACTTCATAGCAACCTCCTGGGATACCATATCAACCACTTAGTTAGCACCTGGCGAATCATTTCTGAGGAAGCAGCTGCACAACCATTTCTAATTGCTACTGATATTCACTGGTGATATTATATTAAGTTGAATCTAATCAATATGTCTATAAATAAATATAATCTAATATTATTCATCCTCTACTAAACCACAGAACAGTCTGACACGGAACAGTTCTCCACACTTCTCACTCCTTACAAAAAGCATAACTTCAGACGTATAATGGACTCATTATATAATTAATTCACTTTGAAGAGAATAAGCGAGAAAACAAGAGAAAACATTGAGAGAAGGCGAAACTGTAAGACACAAACAGTCCCACTTCTTTCCCACATCAGCGTTCCCTGAGGATGATAGTGTTCTAGCTGGACGCAAATAATTTTCCCATTAAAGGACTTTTTTGATGGGGGTAGAGATCATGTGACCTTGTCACTATGTTTGGCTTTGGAGTTCAGATCAGATGTCTCTCTCTCTCTCTCTCTCTCTCTCTCTGGAATGTTTCACCCAAAAATATACAAATTTTTCCACTTACCTCCAAGTTTTGCTTTAGTTGAAGTAGAAATGCAATGCTAAAGATTCTAACAAAACTAGCAGTCACCTAAATAGCAAAGTGGTTTCTGTAAAAATATATCACAAGAACTTCTCTGAACTGACTCAAAGCTCATCCAGACTAGTGGAGACAAAGCATAACAATGAATAAAATCTGTCTGACTTCTTCAGATTTATGATGCCCCTTATTACCAAAACTGATTCTAGATCAGCACTTCCTGCTCTAATATGGCCGACACAGCATTCAGCTACACAAGTTTTTACACAACTCGCACTGTGTCCTACACCATGTCCACTAGCCTGGTTGAGGTTTGAGTGGGTTGAGTTTTGATGGTGTATTTCTACAAAACAACTGGGCTATTTAAGTGACAATTAAGTTCTGGTGATTACTTCTGAACTAAAGAAACAAAATGTATGACTCCAAACATGTATTAGATGTTATACGATGATGATTTTGGGCAAACTCTTCCTGTAAGACCAGATGTGCACTGCACAATAAGTTGATTCAGACCCAAGCCTCCCTCTGAGATGTGCGCTTCAGGGTGTTCTCTCTACAAATAACCCTGTTATAACCTCTTCAAACTGTATACATATCTCCAACATCACAACCTCATATGATCCCTGTACTGAAGCTTTAAAACCTGGACTCGTGGCAGGCCAAGCAAATGGTGAGGTTAATTTAGAGCAGCTGAAGGTCGAATTGACATTCAAGCATCAACCACAACATCAATCAACCCAAAACTATACATTTCAAGACTTCAGAACAGTCAGTATTATGACAAAGCGTTGCCAAGTCTCCTCTAATAACATTTAGCTTCTTCTCTCAAGCTTCTTATTAGGTTTGAAAACTGCAAAATCCAAATACACACAGAAAGCCAAGAAGCAAATCAATACTCATGGTCCCCCTAAACCCCTGGTGTTCACACCTGGACTTTTAATCCATATTCCAGTCCAGGATTTTGTAGTTACTGGCAGAAATAGTGCTACGTGGTTAATCAGTTACACTGACAGTTCAATTTACCCACTAGAGATCACACAATCTAGAACCAGAAACTAGATTCAAGGTCTGGATTTTAAGACACCTGCAATATGACCTTCACCTTCTTATTGAATTTTCCTGGTAATCCCACTTCTGACACCAAACTGTCCAGTAAACACTTCTCTATTTGGACCTGCCTGGAGAGCATTTTTTCACTATAATTTGACTTCTGTTTCACTAAATAAGATCACTCTGAACAGAGAAGTACTCCCTGGGCAGTTCTATAGTCTTCAAAACGTTACACTAACTGTCCCATTTTTCTGTGCACTATGTTCTGTAACTGGCTGGCACAAACAGATGTAAACAGCAGAAGTACAGCGTGTTCAGATTCTCCCTGCCCTGCTTGCTCAGGGTTAGTAAGTAGCTGTAAAGTTTAGTAGGAGGGTGATGGAGACACATGGTGTTGAGAAACAGCATCCTGCAGGGTGAACTGCTTGCCAAGCTGCATTCCACACTGATGACCGTCTGAATAAAACCGCATGCTTCATTTACTCCAGTCCTTAACATGCAATAATCAGGATTAAATGTCTAGAGCTCTACTGACATTGAATATGTGCACTTATGTAATTTTGAAGAGTACCATAGAAGCATCAATGCTGCATCTGTTTTTCCAATGGTCAGGACCTCCACAAAGCAGGTCTTACATGGATGAACCATTCTCATCACTTTAGTGACACTGACATGGTGGCGTGTGCACGCACAACACAGCTGCTGATGTTTTTAAACACCTCAGTGTCACTACTGGAGTGAAAATAGTGACCAACCAGCCAACAGTGTCAGGACTAGAGGACCAACACACACTGTGGTGAGCTGCTGTCTCTGACTTTACATCTACAAGGTGGACCAGCGAGGCTAATGGAGTGGACAGTGAGTGGACACAGTGTTTAAAATCACCAGCAGCTCACACACTGTCACACCACCACCACATCAGTGTCTCTGAGAATGATCCACCAAAATAATACCTCCTCAATGGGGGTCCTGGCCACTGAGAAATGGTGAGAAATGGATGGACTACAGTCTGTAGTGTACATGTTGGCTTAGTTTTGTGATGTGCATGAGGTGACGTGTGTATTCTCACTCTTTACACTCCGCAGAGACATGGTCAGGGACAGTGTAGCGGCAGTCCATGATCATGATGAGGGTCTCGCTGTCATTGGCTTCCTGAAACGGCGGATGTCCACAAACCAGCATGTAGAGGATCACACCCAGGGACCAGATGTCTGAAACAGAGATAACACATCACCTGTGATCAGACTTGACAGCTACTCAGTTCACTCATACATGAATGTGTCAGAGCTGCTTGTGTGCGTCATTAGTAAGATTGTCAGCGAGGAGTGGGCAGGAACAGAGGAAGGAACCCAGCTGTGGCTGTCCTTACATAACACGCCTCAAAAACCTCACATACAAATATAAAAATAGCTGCATGTGGTGACTAAGCCAGGAAGACAAATGATTAGAACTAGACTGGACTTCATGTTGATTCACAGACTGTAAATACTAAACCTCCATTCCACTCAATTGTTTTGAGTTAATTGAACTTGAGTTTCAACAACTCAAACGTTTTAGTTTAGTCAAACGTTCTACTAAATTATCATTTTAATTATAACAGAACATTATGACCATGATTTGGAATAAACTCAACCTTGGTGATCCCCAACACTTTCCTCATCCTACTATGTTCATTATAGAGGTTAACTGCTCCACAGTGGTGCATCAACCACTAATCAACTGAGTTGTCGTAGCATCAACCCCAAGGTCCTCAAAGTCTAGAACATCACATACAGTTAGTGGTTTCTGAGATACTACCACCACCATGCTTCACCTGGTACCCTATTATCATGTGTTTTTGGACATCAAGTCACATCACATCCTTTGTCCATGATGATGTTTTTACACTCTGATACAACTGACTGGTGTGCTCACTTATTTATACATGCAGTAAACCCTGTCATGTGACATCTGTGATGTCCCAGGTCGAGTTCATTCTAAACCAGAAATTTGACTTAAATTATTATTAGTAAAGTATCTATGATTTATTTTGATTATTTGTTTTTGTCTTGAGTATTGTTTCGTTTGTTTTGTGTTGCTTGGTGCCACTGTTTATTGTTGATGTGAGATTTGTGCCTTAATGTTGATTGTATACATGCTAAAATACTACTACTACTACTACTGGTCTCAGTATACAGAATACAGATAGACAATAGAACTCAAACTAGTAGGGTAACATACACATAAACAGTACATACACAGACATACTGTATATTCACACACACACACTCACACTCACACTCACACTCACACTCGTGTTCAGAAGGCTAGATGACTAATATTAATAGATTAATATAATAGAATACAACAATATTAAAGTGCAGAGTGTGGCAGGTAGCAACACTACAAAGAGAATAAAATAGAACAAATATATAAGTAGTGGCATGTTGGCGGTGTTGGGGCACAAAACTGAATCTAGAGTCTTTGAAATATACATAGTATTTTATTTGTGTAATTAAGTGAGTTAGGAGAACTTTAGACAAAGACATTTGAGTTGGAAATTCACTGAATATTGCTGAAACAGCCCTACCTAGAATAGTTTTCACTAGCCGCCACTGCTTAAAAGCATAAATTGGGCTTTTTATAATCTGTGCCAGTGATGTTCCTCTCTGGGGCTTCTCTTCCTGCCCCTCCCCTCCAGGCTTCCTCAGGGTCACCATTTAGAACATCCTGAACTCTGTGAATGTCACTGAGACCTGCTTCTCCCAAAGTGAGGGGATTTGGTCTTCCGTTCCAAGCTGACCTTCCAAGGAAAAGAAAAAACAGCCTTCCTCTTTTGTTTTGTCCTTATTTCCTTAGTTCTGCAATTCTCTGAGTGTGTGTTTAACTCTCGGTGCCCATGACGATGAAGCTGTAGCATGATCTGACAAATCCCCTCAATTAAAAACGAGCTTTTATTTAAAAAAGATGATGAGGTGGTGATCATCCAACATTCTGATATAACACTCTTGTGGCTGATTGCAATCAAATCCTTACAGCAGTGCACCTAAATCTAGTAGAAAGTCTTCCCTGTACAGTGGAGACAGATAATCCAACATAAACAGAATAAATAATTTTTAATATCTGATTTTATAAGAAACTATAAGTCTCCCAATACTTTTGTCCCTATAGTTTATCTCAGACCTTCAATTCATCTGTGAGTGATGTTAATGTTGTGGCTGAATAACAGAACTGAGTTCTAGCATGCTGATCCTCAGCATTGGTAGCCAAGAGTATGCCTGTGCTTAAGGAGTGCGAGTATGAGTGAGTACAAGTATGACTGCATGAGTGTGAGTATGATTGTGAGTATTAGCATGACTGTATGAGTGTGAGTATAAGCATGACTGTAGGAGTATGAGTGTGTGAGTATGATTAGTGCTAGCTAGCATTAGCATATTAGTTTGGCTCTCTAGCCTGTTATTTTGGAGTGGCTGCGGCCAACAGCAATCACTGTAAGTTTCAACAATAAAGCGACGACAGTAAATGTCTTTCTCGTCCATCTTTTCAACACGTCCAGCCGGACGCTACAATATTATGTTCTGGCAGTAAACATTTTAATATTTTAAATAGTAACATTTCATGTATTTAGTTTGATGTTTTTAGAGAGATGTTTAAAACTATGATAGTGATAGAAAATGTAATATCATGATAATTATTGAGATTGATCAATGTAGAAAAATTTAGTCATAAAATTTTTTGCCATATCGCCCAGCTCTAAGTATGAGTGTGAAATTTTTTGCCATATCGCCCAGCTCTAAGTATGAGTGTGAGTATGAGCATGACTGTATGAGATTGTGAGTATGAGCATGACTGTATGAGATTGTGAGTATGAGCATGACTGTATGAGATTGTGAGTATGAGCATGACTGTATGAGTGTGAGTATGATTGTGAGTATGAGCATGACTGTATGAGTGTGAGTATGATTGTGAGTATGAGCATGACTGTATGAGTGTGAGTATGAGCATGACTGTCCCTCTGAGTGTGAGTATGAGCACGACTGTATGAGTACGACTGTATGAGTGTGAGTATGAGCACGACTGTATGAGTGTGAGTATGAGCACGACTGTATGAGTGTGAGTATGATTGTGAGTATGAGCACGACTGTATGAGTGTGAGAGTTATTGTGAGTATGAGCATGACTATATGAGTGTGAGTATGATTGTAAGTATGAGCTTGACTGTATGAGTGTGAGTATGAGCATGACTGTCCCTCTGACTGTGAGTATGAGCACGACTGTATGAGTGTGAGTATGATTGTGAGTATGAGCATGACTGTATGAGTGTGAGAGTTATTGTGAGTATGAGCATGACTGTATGAGTATGATTGTGATTATGAGCATGACTGTATGAGTGTGAGTATGATTGTGAGTATGAGCACTACTGTATGAGTGTGAGTATGATTGTGAGTATGAGCACTACTGTATGAGTGTGAGTATGATTGTGAGTATGAGCACAACTGTATGAGTGTGAGTATGAGCATGACTGTATGAGTGTGAGTATGATTGTGAGTATGAGCATGACTATGAGCATGACTGTATGATTGTGAGTATGAGCATGACTGTATGATTGTGACTATGAGCATGACCGTATGATTGTGACTATGAGCATGACCGTATGATTGTGACTATGAGCAAGACTGTATGAGTATATAATTGTGAATATGAGCATGACTGCATGACTGGGAGTATGATTTTGAGTATGAGCATGACTGTATGAGCATGTGTGTGTGAGTATGATTGTGAGTATGAGCATGCAAAAGGAACGAGTAATGGCAAGCTTCCTAGAAATATAGTGGAGTCAAAAGTGCAATATTTGTCTTTGAAATGTAGTGGAGTGAAAGTAATAAGTTAACCAAACATACTCAAGTAAAGTAAAAATACTCAAAAAATGTACTTAAGTACAGTACTCAAGTAAATGTACTTTGTTACTGTCCACCACTGATTGTGAGTATGACCATATGAGTATGAGTGTGAGAACCAATTGTGAGACGTGTTGCTAACATCTTCTGTGTGTTACTGGGTTCAGCTTAACACGTTTCTCACAATAACAGCAGATCTGTCTGTAAAAGAGCACACAAGTGTGTGAGAGGCCATGGTGTGTATGTGTCTGTAGATGCTGTACAAGAGTCATCAGTAAAAGTGTGTGCAAGACTGTGTGTGCGCTGAGCAGTGTTGTGGGTTCAACAAGGCTAACAATATCTGTTATTCTCTTCACTGAACTTTTTGTTCCGAGTGAAAGAACACACACACACACACACACACACACACACACACACACACACACACACGCTTACCCACAACTACGCCCAGCAGTTATGCAACTCTAACTGATGGGTCATTGACACTATTCTATCTTTCACTTCATAGCCAGGCTTAACATTACTATTTAAAACACCATGTCTCTCTTAGTCTAGCTCAGCT
Organism: Crenuchus spilurus; assembly: GCA_036984385.1. Lineage (NCBI taxonomy): Eukaryota > Metazoa > Chordata > Actinopteri > Characiformes > Crenuchidae > Crenuchus > Crenuchus spilurus. The sequence continues at coordinate 41,370 of BRDA01001612.1, read as the reverse complement.
CACACAACCACAATCATGAGAAAGACTGCTGACTTCACAATCATCAACACACTCCACAAGGAGGCCACAGTATGGCAAGCCGTTTTAGCCTAAAATGACACCAGGGATACAAGTCCTAATTCAGTTTGTACTAGTAAGAACTCTAATTCAAGATCTCTATAATGCAGTTTGTACTAGTAACAACTCCTATTTCAGATATCAATTATTAAATTTTTTCTAGTAAGAATAGAGACTTACATATCCATAATTAAATTCTGACTAGTGACATTGCCAGGTGGACATATCTTTAATGTAATTCTGACTAGTCATAATTCTCCATTGACTTACATTAAATTTCACCCTCTCATATCCGTAATAAAATTATTACTAGTAAAAACTCCAATTAGAGATATCTGCAATTATATGTTTACTAGTACAAATGGCATTGCTGATA
>BRDA01001612.1:24331-39046 GCA_036984385.1 Crenuchus spilurus | reverse complement strand
CACTCACTGGCCGCTTTATCAGAAACACTGGCCTTCTACGTTCCTTCACTGGTTGCTTTATCAGAAACACTGGCCTTCTACGTCCACTCACTGGCTGCTTTATCAGAAACACTGGCCTTCTACGTTCACTCACTGGCCACTTTATCAGAAACACTGGCCTTCTACGTTCACTCACTGGCCGCTTCATCAGAAACACTGGCCTTCTACGTTCACTCACTGGCCACTTTATCAGAATCGCTGACCTTCTACATCCACTCACTGGCCGCTATATCAGAAACACTGACCTTCTACATCCACTCACTGGCCGCTATATCAGAAACATGGGCCTTATACATCCACTCACTGGCTGCTTTATCAGAATCACTGGCCTTCTACGTTCCTTCACTGGTCGCTTTATCAGAAACACTGGCCTTCTACGTTCCTTCACTGGTCGCTTTATCAGAAACACTGGCCTTCTACGTCCACTCACTGGCTGCTTTATCAGAAACACTGGCCTTCTACGTTCCTTCACTGGTTGCTTTATCAGAAACACTGGCCTTCTACGTTCACTCACTGGCCACTTTATCAGAATCGCTGACCTTCTACATCCACTCACTGGCCGCTATATCAGAAACACTGACCTATGTCCACTCACTGGCCACTTCATTAGGAACCCCTGCTGATCATGTCTGAGGTTAAAGTGGACTTGGAGAAGTACTGAGTTAGGTGACTACTGAGTTCTTTGTGTTTGTTAGCGACATTAGCCTCACAGGCTCCAGTTCTAAACTAAAGAAGAAAGATTTGAGCTCCAAATAGATATTGTCAGAACCACTACATCTGAGGTGAGTGGGAGAAAAATGGGTAAATATTTTTTTAAGTGAATCAATCCTTTAAGTGTAAATATGTATGATGACTATTTCAGTGGATCAATTAGGACATTCCTGTAATTTTATATCAGTTTTAAATGGAGCTGCTGGTACAAAAGAGAACAGACAGAAGCAGATCATCAGGGCCTGTGTGTGTGTGTGTGTGTGTGTGTGGGGGGGGGTTATATAATGTGACAGTTGTGTGTGAATGGGAACATCTCCAGACTTGAGGGCCTGTTTCTGCTCTCACTGTGTGTGTGTGTGTGTGTGTGTGTTCAGTGTGTCATATTCAACACATGACTGAGCTTCTTAACACAACTTCTCATAACACGCTGATTAGTGACAGGCCAGTCTCTCTCTCTCTCCTTCTCTCTCATACACACACACCTATAGGCTAATTACTAACACTTATATAACACCAACATGGTCTTCATCTGAGCTTCATTTATTCACATACTGTCCGTTTCATTCTAAATTCTTAATCCAAATGTATTTAGATTTAGGTCACTGGCTGAAAAATTAGTAATAACACTCATTATGCTGTCCTTGGAAAGTCCTGCCTTTCAACAAAAGCAACCACCAGCAACACCCCAGCAACCAATGGACAGACCATAGCAACCAGTTAGCAAAGCCTAAGAAATGACCTGGGATACAACAGCAAACACCTGCAACACCCTGAGGTCTGTAGACCAATCAAAATTCCTGTCTCATTTAGCCTTAAAATACTAAATGTAGTTCTTGGAGACTGTTTGATAGTATTTATACTAACACTGAACAGTGCTGTCACCAGTAAAATATATTCGCTACCCACATAAAATTTGGCTGGTTTAAGTACTGTACTCAACTGCAACATCTTACTTGGGAATATCACTGAAATGGGATTTGGACTCTCAGGAAGGACGTCTAATAATAACAGAGATTCCAAATGAGCAGTGTGTCTTCAAATAAAACCAGAACATTTTAGATTAGCCTGAAACATGGCTGCTGCGTGGAAACAATGAGCCAGCCGAGTTCACTAAACAAAGTATACCAAACACACCGAGAGGTGTGTGTGTTATTGAGTCGGCCTGTCCCAGCTTATCTCTCCTTCAAGAACATCTCTTCCTTTCAGCAACTCAGCAATCTCTCTCTCTCTCTCTCACACACACACACACACACACACACACACACACAGTCGCACACTTAAAACTGTAATATATTTTAAAATAAAAGTGTCTTCTGTCCTTTGGCTCCTCAGACATCAGTTATTTCCAATCACCTGCAGCCTCCAGTCAGACTGGAAAACCCTTTGCGAATAGCAATACAGGTGTCTTGTTTCCAATTTAGACTAATACCTCCATAACTTCTTATGTTTCACAGGCGGACGTGTGGCTGTAAGACAATAAAAACGTGCCAGCTAGGTCACCACAATCACGTGCAAATTCACACAGGGCTTGCCTGCCATTCTCAGGTCTTTACTACTGATTTTGAGCATCCACTATTTCTCCTAAAACTAGTTACTAGAGAAGGTAAGAAATGACACCTTCTTACTAAACATACACCCACTCAGTCAAAAAGAGTGGCAAAACATTCACTAGTATGGCTAGTTTTACTGGTGAAAATGGGAATAAAGAAAGAGATGATCTTAAAATTAACAGCAGTTGGTACAGTTGTACCTGGAGATCAACATCCAGGATATTTCCTGACATTTATATGTACCTGATTTTGATGTCAGGGAACTAAACTAAACTGAGACTGAAAGTCAGTGGATATTGTGGTTCACGTGTTTTGGACAAATATCTTTATTTTATTATGACTTTTATTTTTAAAACTCTAAGTAGTGTAGTAAAAAAGATGTTACAAATGTAATTAATTGTATTAATAAATAAAGTAAATAAAACATAACTAAGATAATTAATATGAAGTAATACAATTACGGTTAAAAAAACACTTCTCACTGCACTTTATTATTGAACTTCACAGTGTTTTAGAATTATTGTTTTATATCTTTCCTTCTATTTATGCATCAGTATAATACTTTGTTTTGCACTGACTACACTTATGCCACTGTAATCTACTTATTTATCTATCTCTCCAATTATAAACTTTTTTCACAGTAACAGATTCTGCAATGTCATACTGCACACCAAAAGCTTTATAGCTTGTCAAGTCAAAACTAATTTTCAAATGGCTGATTATTAGATCATTTTTATTTATCACTATAATATTTACATTTGTTTTGTGGTATTCTAATAATAATAATAATAATAATAATAAATTTTATTTGTAATGCACTTTACATTTCAAGGAAATCGCAAAGTGTTACAGAATAAAATAAAATAAAAACAATCATAAAAAAATTCTGTCCAGTAAGTGATAAATGTGCTTATACACACAAGATGACAGATACTCTTCCTTGATTGGCTGGCAGATGTGTATTCATTTTGTATAACAGAACACCTTGAAAGGTGTTAATCCTTATTTCATTTAATACTATTAAAAATGACTTAAATAAGAGAATTTCTAGAAATATATTAAAATGAATAAAAACAGTCTAATAATGTGTCAGGATTTGCCCTCTCCCTGCCGTGCTCCTCGCTCCCGTTTCCTTATTTGGTCTGTTCCTGTTTCCAACAATTTCCTGTTCTAGTTAGTCTCGTCACGCCCCTTGTCTTTGTACACAGTTGTTACCCGTCATGTCTTGCGATTACTTGTCTTTATATGCCCCTATTTTGTTGAGTCCTGTGTGGTTCGTTAACGTTGTCTGTCATTTAATGTCTTCTACCGTTTTATAGCATAACACTGTCTAAGTAACTGCAGCTATCTTTGTTTGTGTATTTTCTGTTTAGTATCCGTGCCTTACAATAAATCTTCAGTGCTCTGCACGTGTGTCCGTCTCTTTTCTCAGCAAGTCTGATCACATGCTTACAGTCTCGAATATAAGATACTTTGACTGTAATTTGACCAGTACATTGACCCTGTGTGTGTGCGCGCATATGTGTTCATACACTATTTCCATCCATCCATTATCACACCCGCTTAATCCTTATCAGGGTCGCAGTTAGTCACCCCCTCACTGGGCGCAGGGCAGGGCATTACACTGTACAACTAAGCCCAGGACAGGGCGCCAGTCCATCGCTGGGTGACACACACACACACACACACACAAACACACACACACACACCTACAGACAATTTTTTTTTAAGAGTACCCAATTTACCTGACCTCCATGTTTTTCTTGGACTGTGGGAGGAAACCGGAAAAGCTGGAGGAAACCCACGCAGACACGGGGAGAACATGGAAACTCCGCTCAGATGGGGAATCGAACCCAAGACCCCAGCGCTGAGATGTGAATGTGCTAACCACTAAGCCACCGTGCCGCCCTCATACACTATTTCGAAAATCAAATTCAAGTACTTTCAAGCTTTTCCAGCACAGCTGTGGTAAAATGCATGTCTATACAAATACATGCACATTCAGAATGATGAATTCACTTTTTAAAAGAGATGAAAGGAGATGTTTTATGATATAAACAAACAGAAATGTGTTTGGCAATATCAGAAGCATAAGAAATGAAAGAATGCTGCAGACTGTCACCTGTCTGTAAGCAGAGGTCTGGGCATGTTTTACTTGTCTATTAAGTGAGATAACTGCTGTAGCTGCTGTTACATAAAATAAACAGTTATAATGTCAAGTGTTTACAAGCATATCATCCAAAACTGAAACTCCTGTCAAACCTGGAAAACAGCATTAAAATTCAAGCTTTTTCAAGGACTTCAAGCACCTGTATGAACACCACTGTGTGTGTGTGTGTGTGTGTGTGTGTGTGTGTGTGTGTGAGAGAGAGAGAGAGAGAGAGTGAGAGAGACAGAGAGAGAGTGGTGTGAGTGTGTATGTGTACAGTGAGTGGATTACAGATCACCTGATCACTCACTGTGTCTGTCACAGAGCTCAGAGTGACCTAATGAATATACCCAACACATCTGGAAACAAACCAACTGTACTGACCCGAGAGAGAGACAGACAGACAGACAGACAGAGAGAAAGAGAGAAATGACAGAGCCGAACTGGAGACTTTCTTCATCATCCTTTCTGAGTCACTGCACTAAGTAAGTGTCCTTTGCTTTGTCCATCCTCTCTCTCTCATAGCATGACTGTAACAAGTACATTGATCTCTCTCTGTCTCTCTCTCTCAGCAGGGTGACCTGTGACTGGCTCCCTCCTGGTGGTTTTATATGGATGTTGTGGTCAGTGCCAGCTGTGTCTCAGTGTTGGCTGGCCACAGGCCACACACCCAAACAAACCCATAACACACCAATACACACTTTTATACAACAGACTCACTGTCCACTTTATCAGAAACCCCTCTCTTGTAGCTCCACCCCCTTAGGCTCATGTATGGCTCCAGAATGTCTCATTCTATGGGTCAGTGTTTTCCCACTGAGATCATATATGCTGTGTCAAGAATGGCAGAAAAGTCAACAGTGGTCCTGTAGTCAGAGACAGAAGACAGGTATGGATCGACAGACAGACAGGCAGGCAGACAGACAGGCAGACAGACAGGTGGATGGAGGCGTATTTGTTGTGGCTGGTTGTAGGTCATTTATAATAAGCAGTGCTGCCCCGGTCACTGTGTCTGTATCAGAGCTTTAAAGCAGCTCAAGTTTCCCTCAGTGTCCCACTTTACACACACACACACCCGCAAGGTGAGACCATCCTGCAGGTCAAACAGCATCAGTGGACTGGGGCACATGCCAAAACCTTTATCTGCTGCACATGCATATGTGTGTGTGTGTGTGTGTGCTGACCCACTTTGCTGTGGCTCTAATCCTGGCACATTTGGTCCCTCTGTGAGCTTTACACACACGCACCATCACATGTCGCTCCGAGCCGGATGGACGACAAAAATGTGATATTAATAACACACACACACACACATATATATGTACTGTATATACAAAGAGTGAAGCAGAAACATGCGCAGTGACCTGGAATGAGAGAGAGAGAGAGAGAGAGAGAGGGTGCCCATCTAACTCCTCATCCTCATTTCTGAGTCACTGTATTAAGCATTAGTGCCCTCTCTATGTATGTGTCCCCCCCCCTCTGACTGACTAAATTTTTTTTTGGGGGGGGTGTCTGTGAATCTGATTGTTGAACAGACTATGGCATAGTAGTGCACAGGGCTCATGTGAGGCTGGTTCAGGTGTTGTGTTTGTAGGTCATGTTTAGGTCTGGACTGGAGCTCCGTCTGCTCACAGATGTGGCCATTCAGAGACAATCACCACTGCACAAAACATGAGAGATTAAAACAACAGGACCGGGAGGGGGGGAGACAGAGAGAGCAGAAAGAAAAAGAAAGAAAGAGACAGACAGACAGAGAGAGCGAGAGAGAGAGAGAGAAGATAGCTATTCTGAGCGAGTCTGTGTGTGTATGATTTAATCTGAGTCTGGATTAAAGTCTTCACCACATCACAGATTACACACACACACATTGAATGAATACTGCATGAATAAATGAGAGGATTTACTGAACTAGTAAACAATCATGCTGAGATAAAACTGCTGAGGAATCGTCTTTATGAGTCTCTGAATATGTTACACTTACAGATATTAGAAGAGTGTTTTAAATGTGGAAGTGTTTTAGGTTGAAATAGTAAATAAAAAACTACCTTACATTAATCTTCTTATTATTATTAGTATTATTACTGTTATTATTGCTAGACAATACATTACATACACATTCATTTCTAAGCTATATCAACATTTCCTATATAGAACCTTAAAAACAGACTACGGTAACATCATTTAAAAGGCTGACGAGCAGATAACATGAACTAAATGAGTTCATAGAAAACCATAAATGAAATTAGACTTAAAAATAATTAAAAGCTGTGTTCCTCATATTACGTTTGTAAATACATGACAATTAATTATATATTTTGTATTTATTATCATTTAAAATATAATTATTAATTTAAAGTTAGAAGTAAATACTTCTACTTGAGGTCAATTTATGGCTACTCAACCCAACTCTGCTGGAAGGTTAATAAGAAAACACCGCCTCTCTGCATGGAGTTTTATGGTCAAAATACTTTCATTGTATAAGAACTGCCACCTAGTGGTGATTGTATGTGAATAGCAGCTTGTCAGTGTAAAGACTCAGCAGTTGTTTGACTGTACAGGTGCACTATAAGGAGGTGAAACAAGCACTTGGAGTAGGTGGTAACAGTGGTCAAATGACTGGCCCTCTGCACTTATAGTGTTACAATGAGAAAAATGAACAGCATTATATTGCTTGGAATAGACTACATAATGATTAAGGTATGTAAGAAAGGAGAAGGGAATTTAGAGAAGTTGGGCTGGAGTTCTGATAGGCTTGGCTGATGGAGCCTGACCCCACCCCTTTTTTGTATAACAATTGAGTGAGGAGAAGTTAATTCAAGGGTTAGAAGAATTGGGAGGTGCCGGTCAGTGACTGGTGCAAAGCTTTCATCACGAGGGAAAGGTAGAATGGCGTGAATAAATAAGGGGCGGAGTTATGTGGTCTGCCACCCAAACTTATTATTAAGTTAATATGTTTTTGCATAATATATTTTCTCAGTGCTCCTGTTTGGAGAAAAATCATAACTTGACTTACTTAAACTATTACACATAGTGTAAACAGTACTTCTGTGACCGCATCTCCACAACAGACTCAAACACAGTGTTTAGTGATTATTAAACATATATTATTCATCTTTAATGCACACAGCTCGATCAGGCCTAAAGAGACCAAACTGGCTAAAGATGGTTTGTTTTCTAGCCATCAATACTGGAGATCTAACAGGTCATCACCTGGTAAAGATCGGAGACATATAAAGCAAATGTGAACATGTAAACCACATCAGCTAGTCTTTGAGACCATAATTAAGATTTTATTGTTTTATATTGTTATATTGTTTTTATTAAAGCCTTTCCCCCCCCCCAAGCGTTCATTTCCAGCAGACTGAAGGAGGTTGCCTGGTCTGTCTGTCCAGCCTTCAGTCTTTAGAGTCCAGTGAGGAATCCCCACAACATGACGCTGCCACCGTCAGACTTCTCAGCAAGGAAAATCTGTCTGTCTGTCTGTCTAGCCATCAATAATCAATAGTTCTGAACTGATGACAGAAACATTTCAGCTCAAATACACAAACATTACTCACTACTGCCCTCTATAGTTGGTAGTTAGAACTGTATCCAAAAAGCTCATGACATGTCAAGGAACGTATTTTTCATCTATCTTTTATTTACATGCATTTGACTAAACCCAACTAGTGAAAACACATCTAGTTCACGTGTTACAATATACGATTGTGAAAGCGGACAAAAGCAATCAAAGAAGACTTACCCACAGCTGGAGCATCATACTCCTCCCCCAGCAGTATCTCCGGAGCTGAATATGCGAGTGACCCACAGCTGGTCATCAGCATGGTCCCAGGCTGGAAGTGGTTACTGAAGCCGAAGTCGGTCAGTTTGACGGTTCCCTGCTGTCTGAAGAACACCACGTTCTCAGGCTTCAGGTCTCTGTGGACCACATGGAGTCTGTGACAGTAGGCGATGGCCCTGACAATCTGCGCGAAGTGGACCTTGGCAGTTTCCTCAGCCACGCCGCCCTCGTGTCGGAGGATGTAGTCGTACATGTCTCCGCCGTCGCCGAGCTCCAGGATCAGGTAGAGTTTAGACTGAGTGTCGATCACCTCGTACAGCCGCACTACGTTGGGGTGCTGCACCAGCTTCATACAGCGAACCTCCTGCAGCAGGTGACCCATCGCCAACCCATCCAGCTTCGTCTTATCAATCACCTTCACTGCCACCAGCTGGCCTGTGAAAACATGCCTTGCGAGTTTGACCACAGCAAAGTGACCTTTACCCAGCGTCCGGTCCAGATCGTACAAGCCGGCTATCTTCCCCTCGTAGCCGCTCTTGGTCGCGGCCATTTCAGATCTGTGTGGTGAGTGGTGGTTGCAGAAGGCTTGAGATCCAACAGGTCATCACCTGGTGAAGATCAGAGACAGATAAAGCAAATGTGAACATGTAAACCACATCAACTCACCTGTGAGACCATAATTAAGATTTTATTGTTTGTTTTATATTGTTATTATTTTTTTATCAAAGTTTTTTCCCAAGCATTCTTTTTCAGCAGACTGAAGGAGGTTGTCTTGTCTGTCTGTCCAACCTTCAGTCTTAACAAGATCTCCAGTCTCCAGTGAGGAATGTCCACAATATGACGCTGCCACCGCCAGACTTCACAGCCAGGAAATCTGACAGAAAGGTCTGTCTGTCTATCTATGTTTCTGTCTATATTGTATTGTTTTCAGTGCAAAGATTCTGTAATATTTTAGATTATCTATTGATAATCTCAATGAAGCAGCCTTATGATAATGTGCCTCAAGACTTACATATGACTTATTTATTTATCTGTGTGTGTGTCTGTATAAGTGTGTGTGTCTGTATGAGTGTATGTGTGTGTGTCTGCCTGTATTAAGGTGTGTGTGTGAGTGTGTGTGAGGTTGCATGCATGACTGCTGGAGAAGATTATGTTCTTGTCTGTATGCAAATGTTTTTATATGATTGTTCAAACATGCTTGGGTGTGTTATGTACGTTGGGCAGTCTGTGTCAGTGAGTTTGTGTGTGTGTGTGTGTGTGTGTGTAAACTGGTTATATGAGGTTGTCAGGTCACCAAGTTCAAGCTGACAGAAGTAACTGTATGTGTTTAAATGCCTCTACTTAATAGGAAAATATTAATCTAAGAGAAGACAAGGCCACACACACACACACACACTTCTGTTTTCTCAAGAAACATATTGAGGTGAGGAGGGTGTGTGTTGTGTGAGAAAGTTTAGCTGTGTGACATAAAAATAGAATGTTTGCCATATGCTGACAGCAAACTCAACACAGTGGCCAAAGCTCAATGATTATATACAGACAGACATAAAAATTAATAGAGAAAGTTTGTTCATAATTAAAAAATTAAGGAGCAGATTCGTATCTTTAAGTGTTTAAATGTAAAATGTCTGGAGTCAGGACATATTGAGTGGAGTCAATATAACTTCTAATACATTCATTACAACACAATCTGATACTGTAATGCTCACTTATTTAAAAATAAATAAATAAATAAATAAATAAATAAAGTACAGGTGTGGACAGCTTTTTAACCATAATTATGACAGCCCTCGATCACAGTTTCAGTTCATCTACACAAACCAAAGAGCAAAGTTAACTTAGCCCTATTCAGGTAGATTTAAATGCACGGGGGTCCTGTGGTCATTTCTTTTTTTTTTTTAAAGGAACTCATCTTCTGAGAAAATTACAGACTGAATTACAGGCAGATGTCATCTTAAAAACTTTTGTCAATCACAAACTAACAAATATGAAAGCTTTTAAAGAGTCACTTAATAATCTACTTGGTCTGGATGGAAGATCTTCAGCTCCTACACCAACTGTGAGAGCTTTATGTGAAGGGAAACTAAAATTCTTACAAAAAAGCTTATAAAAAAAAGAATACAGAGTGATTATAATCACAGCTACAGGTACAAATGAATTGTGATTATATTATCCTGTCACTCAGACCCTACAACCCCCAAAAAGTAATTTTAATGCCGCCTGGAGGCAGGACGTCAAACCCTGAGGAGACGTAAAATTTTTAAAACAGACATCCTAATAAACTAATCCAGTCCCAATGAGAATGTTTTGACTGAGCTGAAGTGAGTTTGGCACATGTTCTCGAAACATTTCCAGTGTATTTGTCTCCTAGGGTTACATAACAAAGACATTACTTTACTGTAACCACCCATACAAAGGCATTTCTGTGCAAGCCTGTACAATAGCAGGCATTTCCGCCGCAAGCCTGTACAAAGCACTGATCATAAACACTGGAATGTAATCCTGACATGGACTTGCCACAAGCCTTCAGGAATGTAGATGTGACTTAAGACGTCACTGATCCTCCACACGCAGTGTGAAAAGTATCCAAACACTCCTTCAAACAGAATACAATGAGGCACTCTAGAACAATACTAGAGTCTAAGAACACCATGTCCAATACCAAGCATCATCTAGAGTTGGGCTGTAGACTCCTCCCGACAAATGGAGCTCCATCCATCCTTTGAAATACAGAACTAACCATCCAGAAGAAGAGGAGAGGTGGTTACTACTAAAGGAAGTCAAACTCTGAATAGTGCTGAAGAAGAATGAACATTTAAAGACGTGTGTATATATACGTGACTCTTCATTGCTGAAACACTCTTTCGTAAGTGTTTCACAGCATCAGTGGTGCAACAGCAACAACACTGTCCTGCCACAACAGCAAAGGACAAAGTGAACCAAATGAATGGCAGTAAACATCCAGCTTCCATAAAGAAGAAGAACCGTTCTCCCTTTAATCACTCAAATATGATGGTTATACAAATAATCACATCCAACACAGAGCAGACAATGGACCTCACAGGCTTTCCACTGTCCAGGTACACCAGTACAAAAATGGTACAGGCTGTAAAAGAAGAGAGAAATCGAGAAACGAGAAGAGAAATGCACTAAAAAGAAAGGAAATTGGGAATAGAATAGAAATCAAATAGAACAGAAGATAAATCGATGAGGGAAGAGAGAAACAAACAAGAAGATAGAAGAGAAATGCACAGAGGAGTAATGAAAGGAGAGGAGAACAACAGAGGATGGACAGTGGAAGAGGAGAGAAGAAAAGAGAAAAAGTGAGAAGAGAAACTGCCAAGAGAGAAGAGAAGACAATAAACAAACAAGAGAAATGAGAAAGAGAAGAGTGGAGAAGAGAAATACAAATGAAGAGAAGAGAATGATGGAGTGTTTTGGCACTGAGCAGACAAGAGTCGGGTGACAGGAGTGCAGACCAAATTGGTGTAGATCGATACTGGTAATGGAATATCATAATTAGTGTGTGTGTGTGTGTGGGGGGGTATAGAATAGGTAATGAGCAGTACTGAGGGTGTGAGAAGAGAAGAGAGAGACTGATGGCACGGTTTAGAGTGATGTTCTCATCTCTGCTGGGACTGAAGGAACTGCTTGTCTGAAGAAATCAATGTGGCTAATTATTGACCAGCTGCTCAGCTCAACTGAGTGGGCATCTCTGGCCCACTGACCACCGCTGTGCTTCTGCTGTACATACACACACTTATTGTTCTATAGACATTTTAGTCATATATAACTCCCCCTCACACACACTCGGAGGTCACAGAGTGGACAGAATGAACTCTGTGATGTGTAAAACGACTTTTCTGAGGTCTGATTAACTGTCCTCTGACATCTGATTATGATGATGATTATCATCAATACATGCATTTTCAGGTTTGATATGATATTCAGGAAATGTACTAGTGCTCATTTAGCCATCAGCTAATCAGCCATCAGAATCGGTAATAAAATTCATGATCAATGCATCTCTAATAAAAGTTCTCCAGAACATTTTCAGCACATTCCACATCACCCTGTAACAAAATTCACCCCATAAATTACAAAAATGACATAAATTGCAAGGTAATTTCAGTGTGGGTGTGTCCACTGCATAAGCCCTGCCCCTTTTCACCCACTACAATAAACTCCACTCAGATACTTAGTTTTGGTGGTTTCCACCAAAGATGTCAATAAAAGAGAGAGAATGTATATGTATCGTGGATGTTCATGCGGTGCTGGTATAAGTGTTTCAGACATAGAAGTGAGCGTCAACAAACCACTGCTGGATCACCACCCAAAAACATCCACATAAGAACAGCTCTGTGGTCAGAGGTGGAGCTACAAGAGAGAACTTTCTGATAAAGTGGACAATGGGTGAAGCTACAACTGAGGAGTTTCTGATAAAGTGGACAGTGGGTGGAGCTAAAAGGGATGGGTTTTTGATCAAGTGAACAGTGGGTGGAGCTAAAAGGGATGGGTTTCTGATCAAGTGAACAGTGGGTGGAGCTATAAGGGATGGGTTTCTGATCAAGTGAACAGTGGGTGGAGCTATAAGGGATGGGTTTCTGATCAAGTGAACAGTGGGTGGAGCTACAAAGGAGGGGTTTCTGGTAAAGCAGCCAATGGGTGAAGCCACAAGAGACAGGTTTCTGATAAAGTTGTCTGTGGGTGAAGCTAAAAGAGAGGTTTGTGGTGGATAAAGCTACAAAAGATGGTTTTTCTGAAAATGGGATTTGTATATACAGTATATTGAATGTGTGTGTGTAGGAAGGATAAGGCCATTCCTTCCACAGTGCTCTCAGACTATGAGTATTTCCTGCAGAGAGCGCACACTGCTTCCTACTGATAACACACACACACACACACGCCATCCACTTTCACAGTTACTCAACACACACATACATATGCATACCTGCACACTAACCATCTGCTTTCATAGACAGCACACACACTACAAGGCAGTGAGGACATTTATACCCAGAGCAGTGGGCGTCCAGCTACAGCGCCCCGGTAGCGGGTGAGAGTTAGGTGCCTTGCTCAAGAAGAAGGTCCCAAGTACAAAGTGCAACTCTACGGTCAGTGGAGCTAAAACAGAGAATGAGTGGAGATACCGTGTGTCTTTTGAATAAATGTAGCAATGAATGTAACACAAAGTCGACTCTCATGGTAACTGCAACACTAGCACAGCTAACATCAACTTCATCGTTCAACTTCAAAACACTGACAGAGATAAAACAATGGAAAGTGTGTTTACAAGTAAATATTAGGCTCCTGTCCATCAGTTTGGTATTTCAGCCGTAATTCTGAGGAGAGTTTCCTGTAGACTGAGATTGTTACCACTGCTGTTAGACTGTATGACTGTACTCTTCCATACACCTGCAAATTCAGCTACTTCCTTCACACTGTGGCCTTTAGCACCAAAATACATTTACTGCTTATCATTATCATATGCTTTGTGAGCCAGTGAATTAAATACGGTCATACTGCATCCATGCATTCATTATTTTAAACAATTAATCCTGATCAAGTTCATGGTGAGTCCCCAGCCCCCTTCACTGGGCACTGGACAGAGCATTACACTATTTTAGCCAAAGCCAGGAAAGCACACCAGTCTGTCACCGGGCACACACACACACAGCAAGTTAGAGTAGCCAATTCACCTGACCTCCATGTTTTGGGATGTGGGAAGAAACCCCTGCAGACATGGGGAGAACATGAAAACTTCACCCAGATGGGGACTCGAACCCCAGCACTGAGAGGCAAACCTGGCAACTGCCAAGCCACCATGCCACCCCCTTCACATTTGCAAATAAGGTTATTTATACTGGAACTTTATTAGAATTGTTCATGTATCCCACAGTATGAACAGAAGGGGAACGTGCTGAAGTTTGACTGAGTACAAAGACAAGGCTTCTTATTCTAGAAGTTATTTACTGAGATTGCAGCTCTGAGCCAAAAACAGCTGACGTAGTGTCTCCATAAATTATTCATCATATCATCAAATATTTCTGAATTAATTTTAAAAATGGACCAATTTCTACTTGGACGGCTGTCACACAACACATAAAAAGATGCTCTGTGTCCTTTTACACACACACACACACACACACACACACACACACACACACACTTGTCCTCCACCCTTTTGCTGTTCCTCTCTGGTGAGCTAAGTGCTGCGAGTGTGTCAAGAGAAGAGAATCCAGCCGACACAGCAGAACAGAACCCACACACTACACACTAGCAATCATACTCAATACACACATGCACACACAAACATACTGTTTAGAGATGCACCGTCAGAATAGATTATTGCTTAAAAAACATAAGCGCCAAAATCCTAATTAATTAATTTTATTTTGAGTCACAATAAGACACTTTATGTGATTAATGTAAACTAGGATGCTTATTTAAACAACAGTTATTTATTATTTAGTATTACAGTTTGT
>BRDA01001612.1:4736-24231 GCA_036984385.1 Crenuchus spilurus | reverse complement strand
TGTAATAGCGTTTCGTTAATGTTTTTGCGTTTTGTGATTTGTAATAGCGCTTTGTTAATGTTGTTGTGGTTTGCACTTCAGGGCCACCGTAGGAACGTGTTGAAGTTTGACTGAGTACAAAGACAAGGCTTCTTATTCTAGAAGTTATTTACTGAGATTGCAGCTCTGAGCCAAAAACAGCTGACGTAGTGTCTCCATAAATTATTCATCATATCATCAAATATTTCAGAATTAATTTTAAAAATGGACCAATTTCTACTTGGACGGCTGTCACACAACACATAAAAAGATGTTCTGTGTCCTTTTACACACACACACACACACACACACACACACACACACACACACACACACACACACACACACACACACTTGTCCTCCACCCTTTTGCTGTTCCTCTCTGGTGAGCAAAGTGCTGCGAGTGTGTCAAGAGAAGAGAATCCAGCCGACACAGCAGAACAGAACCCACACACTACACACTAGCAATCATACTCAATACACACATGCACACACAAACATACTGTTTAGAGATGCACCGTCAGAATAGATTATTGCTTAAAAAACATAAGCGCCAAAATCCTAATTAATTAATTTTATTTTGAGTCACAATAAGACACTTTATGTGATTAATGTAAACTAGGATGCTTATTTAAACAACAGTTATTTATTATTTAGTATTACAGTTTGTGAACTATTATCTAAATACTAAACAATGTTATTTATACTGGAACCGTGACTAGTAGAAAGTCATCAATGATCGCAAGCCATCCTGGCCTAGATGCAGCAAAACAGGTCCAAACCATGATACTACCACCACTGTGTTTCAAAGACAGGATGAGGTTTTTATGACGCAATACACCGTTTTCCTTTAGCCAAACAGAACACTTCTCAATTAAAAACAAACAGTCTGATTTGGTTTGTCCACAAAACATAGTTCAAACAGACTTCGGTCTTGAACATGTGATCTTGAAGATGGGCAATGTTGTTTTCTCCTTGCAACCCTGTCATGCACACCATTGTTGTTCAGTGTTCTCCTGCTGGAGGACTCATTAAGTTACTTTGTTTCCTTTGTGACCTCACAAACTATTACACGTCTTGCTGTGTGATCTTTGTTGGTCTTGAATTTCCTCTATTTGTACACAATCTGTCTGACTGTGGATTGGTAGAGTCTAAACTCTTTAGAGAATGTTTTTTAAATCTTTTCCAGCCTGATGAGAATCAACAACTGTTCTTCTGAGCTCATTAGAAATCTTTGTGTCATGATACACTTCCACAAACATTTGTTATGAAGATCAAACTTTGCTAGAGCCCTGTTCTTTAAATAAAACTGGGTACCCACTCATGCCTGATTGTCATCCCATTGATTGACAACACGTGACTTGAATTATCTGCTAATCCTAAAGTTTCACACACGTTTACCACTCACACATGTAATACTGGATCATTTTCCTCAATAAATAAATGATCAAGTCTAATAGTTCTGCCTCATTTGTTTTTAATTACTGAAGCGATCAGTCGAATATGTGCAGAAATGTAGAAAATTCTAAAGGGTTCACAAACTTTCAAGCACCACTGTATATATATTGCATAGGGGCACACAGGAGGCAGTGTATGCAGGCGCACTCAGTGGGTCCTCAGGAGGCCGGTGCTGTGACAGGAGGAATCAGGAGGGAGGATGAGTCATACTGGGGTGAGAGAAAGTGAGAGATGGAGGACTATGTGAACAAGGGATAGACATGAAGTGTGTGTGTGTGTGTGAGAGAGAGAGGAGTGGGGTATCCTACAAAGAAATGATCTCATCCTCAATGTTCCCATCCTCATACAATATTCATGATGGTGAGGTCAGTGAGGAAACAGGGGAGCAGAACTGTTCACATTAACTCATAGAGGCGAATGCAGAGATGCACTGCTAAGCCAAAACATTATGAACACATATTACATACCAATGAGCCAATGTAGGCTAATAAAATGTGTGTGTGTCTGTGTACAAAATCATATCATATAACAAAGAAGAAGTCAAAAACAACTTAATTAACAACTCCACACAGTTAGAGACAAGTGTGATGGACTCTTTAGGACTCATTAACACTATACATTTAGCAAGGCTGCATCAAGCCCCCGTATAAGGACCCCTTGCCTGCTAGTTACATTAGCCTCATAGCTGTGATGCCAAAACAAGAAAAATGGTTTTGACTAATGTGCTCTGGTAACTTGCTTGGTGTGATATGATGAAAAGAAGCAGTCCAAGGAAATAACCTTGAGGGACACCTCATCTGACTGGAGTAATAGAGGGTTAATGTTCACCCAACCGGTGATGTGCAACAATATTGACTTTTAGTTTAGAAGTATTATTTCACAGTCTAGTGCTGTTCACTCAATGACCACTTCATTAGGTACACACACACACACACACACACTGTAGTCCATCGGTTTCTCTGTATACATTGTCCAGCCTATTCTTCAATGGCCAGGACCCTCACAGGAGCAGGTAGACATTCTCAGTGACACTGATGTGGTGGTGGTGTGTTAGTGTGTGAACTGCTGGAGATGTTAAACACTGTGTCCACTCACTGTCCAGTCTATTAGACACACCTACCTTGTTGGTCTTGTAGATGTAAAGTCAGAGACAGCAGCTCAGCACAGTGTATGTTGGTTCATGATCATTCATTCCTGCGGGAATTAGGCTGCTGAACAACACCTGATAGGTGTACTTATTAGCCATCACAAGAACTTTAATTGGTTATTATGTTCTCTATATTATGTGTGTTCATATTACTTATTGTGTGCTGGTGGACAAATGAATTTCCCCATTGGGGATTAATAAAGTATCTATCTATCTATCTATCTATCTATCTATCTATCTATCTATCTATCTGTTGGCTGGTTGGTCACTATTTCACTCCAGTAGTGACACTGAGGTGTTTAAAAACATCAGCAGCTCTGTGTGTCTGATCCACTCTAACAAACACTAACACACCACCACCACATCAGTGTCACTGAGAATGATCCACTGTGGAGTCCTGATCATTGAAGAACAGAGTGAGTAAAGTATATAGAGAAACAGATGGACTACAGTCTGTAATTGTAAAACTACACAAGTGCATTTATATGATCAGTGGAGCTGGTTCTGTAAGGGAACTCAATACTGTAATAATCCTGACTTTTATGTTTCTCCTTATACTTGGTTCATAATGTCACTGAGTAACTCTGGTGTAGGTTGTTCTGATACAGACTTTACAGCAGTAATACCACATGTCTGATATCTCTTTAGCTTTAAATGGATCTGAAACTGTGTCCTTGTACTTGTGATTATAAAATGCTTCACTACTTTGACACTATGATGTTGCGAGAGCTTCAGAAACAGTACAGATTTGTGCTGTAAAAAGCCAGAAGCACCCTGGAGGCTAAAGAATTTTTATTTCTAAATGTTTTCCATCCAGAAACATGTTCTGATCTTTAGTACCTTTTTAGTACCTTGCCACAGTTCACTCTTTCAGCTATTTTAGTCACTGATGGAGGGGAGAACACACACACATACACACACAATACAGTATTACTATATATGTGAGGACATTCCACTGACACATGTAATACTGTAGCTGAGTAAAGCAACACTTTAACTTAAACTTTAAGCTAACCTAAACTTAGTCTTAACATAACTTTAAGCTTAACCTATACCTAAACTTGAGCTTAAACATAAACCAAAACATAACCTTACATTAATCTAAAGCTAACTCAATCCTTAACCTAGACTTAAACCTAACTCAATCTCCGTAACCCCAAATAGACCTTCATCTACTCTGAAAGCTCTTTCTGTTTATTTTTCATCTAAATGGAGGTGAAGACCAGTACATTTCACTGTTATTCTATAGAGCTCATTATGTCCTCACAAAGTAATAAATATCATATCTCTATCTGTCTCTCTCCGTCTCTCTCTGACACACACACAAACACACACAGCAGTCCTTGTGATGGAGAAGATGTGTGTCAGGGACACAGCTGAAAGGACACTGTGTCCGTCCCGTCCCGTCCCGTCCTGTCCGTCCTTCCTTCCTTCCTTCCTTTTTCTCTCTCTCTCACTCACTCACTCACACACACTCACTCACACACACTCACTCACACACTCACTCACACACTCACTCACACACTCACTCACACACTCACACACTCACACACACACTCACACACACACTCACACACTCACACACACACTCACACACACACTCACACACACACAAATGAAGTTGATTGTTACCAGTAAGCACTGTAGAACTGAGTAGAATTATGTGAACATTAAACCTTAAAATGAAAGTGCTACAACGACTTCCTTCAAGCGACTGCGGTGGTGAAACCACTTTTACATCACTTCTGTTTTTAAGAGTGTAGTCTGTTACAAGCTTGTTTACATTCACACAGTTAACACCTGGACTCACACACCAATGACCAAAACATCTCACTCACAGATGAAGTGAATAGCGCTGACTGTATCATAACGGTGGCAGATGTGAAGGTCAGGGATCTATTAGACACACTCGTGTTGGGTACTTCAGCGTGAAGTTGGACAACGGCCAACCAGTTATGGTCAGATTACTGGGTTGGAGCTTGTACAGCAAGCTGACAGAGTCTTACAATACAAATTCACTAGATCTCAATCTGATCATCTATAGGAAGTGCTGGAAGAACAAGTCTGATTCATAGCATTTGCACAAACTTACAGGATCTACTGATTACATCTTGGTGACCATAGGACACCTTCAGAGATCTTGTGGGGTCCATATCCTGGTGGGTCGGAGCAGTTTTGGTGGTACGAGGAGGACTGATTGCATAGGTCATAATGTTTTGGCTCATCTGTGTACATGTAACACTCACAAGCATAGAACTGCAGTTGCGCACACACACACACACACACACACACACACACACTGCTGACTTGTTGTATTTGCTAGGATGCGGCAGCAGCATACAGAGCACAGTTCGTCCTTTAGCACTGCTCACATCATTTGACTCCTTCTGTACCACTCTATCCCTCTCTCTTTCTCTTTCTCTGTCTCTCTGGTGAGTCACTGTAATCACAGGCCACTGGCTGTCCCCTGGGAGCCAAAGCATCTACTGGCCTCCTTATCAATGTGTGTGTGAGAGGGAGAGAGGTGACGAAATAGAAAGAAGGAGAGAACAAAAGAGAAAGGGATGCTGAGAAACAGGAGAGAAATATGAGATGAAAACAATAAGAAATTAACAAAGAAAGAGAGGCTGGTTGACCTACAACTGCAACTACATCTACGTCTCAATATCAGCAATAAATAATCAGCAACAACAATAGAAAAAACAAGACAACATGCACGGAATAACATAAAACGGCTATTATTATCATCATTACCATCAACATCACTTATATTATCATCACCATCATTTCTAACACCATATCTGTGATCATCACCATCACTTCCACTATCATTTGTCTTACCATCTTTACCAACACTGTCACTGTTATCAACACATTCACTTCCACTATCATTTATATTATGATCTTGACCATCACCATCACTGTTATTAACATCAAAATCACTATAATTTGTATTATTTTCATTTCAATTATCATCACCATCACTATCATTCACATCACCATCAGTATCACTCCCATTATGATCACTATCATTTTAATTTTTAACAGTATCACTATCATCATCTCCATATTTGTGATTAGAATCAGAATGATCATCATCACTACTACCATTGTTTCTGTCATCACCATTACCCAAATTATGATAATGAGGAACCCAACTACGGTACTACTAACTTCAACATCACTAGAACATGTGTACATGGTCCATCACCATGACTACAATCATCACACATCACACTTCCATAAACACCATTAACACATCACAGCCATCAACACCATCACCATTATCATGTTCATTACAATCACCCCACTAATATCATCACCATCAGTACATTATCACCACCACTACTATCACCACTTCCATATGACCATCACCAGCACAATTACCATCATGTCATCACCATTGTCACGATCATAACATCAACAACATCACACCATCACTTCACTAACATTATCACCACTTCCACATGACCATCACAAGCACAATTACCATCATGTCATCACCATTATCACCATCATAACATCAACGCCATCACATCATCACTTCACTAACATTATCAGTACTATCACCATCATCACAATCACGTGTAAACTCGGAGAGTTTGGATATATCAGTGCTGCAGTTCCGGAGCAGCCGCGGCTCGGTTTCGATCAGGCCGAAGCACAGGGAGGCTGAGCGGGCTTACCGAAGAGAGGAGGGCCGGGGGGGTGCGCGCCTGGAGCTGTTGCGTCCGCTTCGAGGAGCTGCCCGCGCGGATACTGAGTGCACTGACGCCCGCTGAGAACTAAACAGCCGAGACAGAGCGAGCTTCTGTTTTACAGACAGAGAGAGAGAGAGAAAGAGAGAGAGAGAGAGTAGGAGGGACGTTTCCCTCGAGCATGTGTCTGTGTGCGTGTGTGTCCCTCTGCAGTTTTAGCTCGAGTCTCAAGCCCTCCTCTGACGTCAGCGCATTCCAGCTTAACCGCGCGGAGAGAGAGAGAGAGAGAGAGAGAGAGAGAGAGAGAGAGAGAGAGAGAGAGAGAGAGAGAGAGAGAGAGAGATGATAAACTGTGAGAGAAAAGGAGATTATGCAACTGGACTAAAGACTAAGTAAAACAGAATAAGAATAAGAAAGTGTGTGAGCGTGAGAGAGAGAGAGAGATAGAGAAGAAAGAAGAAAAAAGAAAGGGAGACAGAAGTGTTAGTGAGGTCAGGATGTTGGATAATTTACAGAAAGTGTGCAATAATTATTTAAACAAAATTAGGCAAGTGCATAAATTTGGGCACCCCAACAGAAAAATTACATCAATATTTAGTAGATCCTCCTTTTGCAGAAATAACAGCCTCTAAACAGCCCCTATAGCTTCCAATGAGAGTCTGGATTCTGGTTGAAGGTTTGATGGTTGGATGGACAGCATGGACAGTCCGCTTTAAATGACACCACAGATTTTCAATAATATTGAGGTCTGAGGACTGAGCTGGCCATTCCAGAACGTTGTACTTGTTCCTCTGTATGAATGCCTTAGTAGTTGACTTGTTGTAGTATCCAGCCCTGGCGCAACTTCAACTTTGTCACTGATTCTTGAATATTGTTCACAAGAATCTGCTGATATTGACTGGAATCCATGCAACCCTCAACTTTAACAAGATTTCCAGTACCTGCACTGGAAACACAGCCCCACAGCATGATGGAAGTGTTAAGTGTTTGTCTTGTAATGACAAGATCTAGATGTAAAGACCTGATTTGTGGGTTGACTATGACTGTTCTCACTATCCTTCGTCTCTGCCTATCTGAGATTTTTCTTGGCCTGCCACTTTGGGCCTTAACTAGAACTGTGCCTGTGGTCTTCCATTTCCTGACTATGTTCCTCACAGTGAAAACTGACAGCTGAAATCTCTGAGATAGCTTTTTGTATCCTTCCCCTAAACCAATTTTTGTTTTCAGGTCATTTGAGAGTTGATTTGAGGCTCCCATGTTGCCACTCTTCAGAGAAGATGCAATTGGCCACCTTAACCCTTTCTCATAATTGGATTCACCTGTGTATGTAGGTCAAAGGTCAGTGAGCTTACAAAACAAATTTTGTGTTCCAATAATTAGTGCTAAAGGTATTCAAATCAATTAAATGACAAGGGTGCCCCAATTTTGCACCTGCCTAATTTTGTTTAAATAATTATTGCACACTTTCTGCAAATCCTATAAACTTTATTTCACTTCTCAAATATCACTGGGTTCATCTGCTATATGATATATTTAAGTGAAATTGATTATCCAAACAACCAATGATTTATAAAGGAAAATCATGAAAATTAACAAGTGTGCCCAAACTTTTTAATATCACTGTAAGTTGTTTGTGCATTTGTACATCTGTCAGCAATGTAGGTGAATGTATTCACTAGAAGGAGTGTTCACAAGCATTTACAGGATATATAATGTAGCTGCTAATCCTGAATAATGTACAGAAACACATCACTACCCACAACATTCAGACAGTAATCAGAATCCTTGACAGCAACACAGTGAAGAAGCATTTATACATGTGGTTCTTTGATCACTCCTGGTTTTATATAAGAACCATTACCTTCACTAAATAACCCTTGTAGTACATTTTTAAGACTATATAATGGAAAACCCGCTCTATATGGTTATTTAAAGTACCTTATTAAATTGTTTATTATGGCACTAAAATTATTTTCCTACAAGTAATAGAACCCCTTGGGTACTTTGTAGAATCTTTTTTGTTAAGAGTGGAGTGTTTTTATGAATGTTCTGACACATGGAAGTCTACGGGAGGTCATATTTGCACCCTATTTATCAAAATAACAAATAAAAAAGCAAATAAGTAAACAAAAGTGTTTTAATACATTCTGAAAGCTGAAATTTGGGGGAGGAGAATTTCACCAATCGGTTACAATCAGTCTATTTGATATACTATTAGCCTAGTAGCAGAGGAGATGTGGAACATTCCTAATAGCCAGTCCTTCACTTTTATCTTAAGTTATACAGCCAGTGGAGAATTCCTGTGGAAACTGTTTTTTTTCTTCAATATTAACAGTAGAGGTAAGTGTCATATTAGCAGTAACAGTAATTGTAACTATAACATTAGCAGTAACTGTGCATTACAAGAAATGGTGACTAACAGTAACAGTAATGTTAACAATAACACTAATATCAGCATTAACAAAAACAAGAACAGTAACAGTAACTGTAGTGGTAATGGTGGTTAGTCCTGTTGGTGACAATCAGACAGCAAGTTAAAGGCACAAGACAGAGTGGATTATGGGAATAAAAGTCTTGGTCAAGTACATAACGTTCCTGACATTCCTGATCACACAGAACATTCAATCAGGATTCTGAACATACACTCTTCTCCATCAGACACTCAAACACACTCAGACAGACAGACAGACACACATACACACACACACACACAAACACACACAAAGAGACTGTTCTCTTTCACAGACTGTCGCAGCTAAACACTGACAGGCAGGCCACGCTTAAAGAAAGGAGAAAAAGATGACATCAGAATTCATCAAAACAGAGAGAGAGAGAGAGAGAGAGAGAGAGAGAGACAGAGAAAGAGAGAGAGAGACCATGCACACAAGAGATAGCGATATATACAGATAATGTATATACAGAGAACAAGGTTCTCAGAGGTCTTTGATGTAAAGAATATTCAGAGTCCTGCTCAGTGATGACAGAGGTAGAGCTGCTGATAAACGGTAACAGATGATCTGCTGTAACTGTACACCTGTGGAGTGGAGGTGTGAGGATGGTGTAATATTTCTGATCATAGTTTAATGTTTCATCACTATGAGCTGTACATGAACAGTCTACAGGAATATGATGATCATAACTGTAGAGATATTATAATCTACTCTACATTTTATATACATTATTGTAGATGATGGAGTTGTGTGATGTTGAAGTTCATGACAGTAACTTTGTTTTCTGTTTAGCTGAAGAGAGAGATGGAAAGTTTGGGGGGGGGAGTCTCTCTCCCTGAGGGCAGGCAGTGACGTCTGTGGCAGAGAATAGAGGGGTTACTATGGGAACCACTTCCGTAAGACGCCGAGTCAGAGTCTGCAGGTTATAGCCTCATCATCATCATTATCATCACACACACTTTCATCACTCAGCTGATACACTTCTCAACATTAATTAGGGCTAAAGATTAATTTAATCACAGATACATGGCACACTTATAGAATAGAATAGAATAGAATAGAAAGCATATAGACATACATGGACAATGTAATATGAGCAGAGACATGTATAACAAAATATAATAGAACATGATATACTAAAAGATGTGTAGACACACCTTGAATAGAATAGAATACAATATATTAGAATAATAAAGAATAAATGCATAGGCATACTAAGAATCAAATTGAATACAATAAAGTAGAAAATGTACTAACACAACTAGAATAGAAAGGAATTTCACAGAATAGGTTAAAATAAAATATGTTTTGTCACACCTAGAACAGAAAAGAATAGAACAGTACAATCTAATATATAGTATCCTCCCTCGGATCGTGACCTGCAGCGGTGGTGAGGCTTGTGAGAGTTGATGATCCCTAAGCTATGTCACCTGGAGTCTTGTACTCCTGGCAGGGCCACCCATGGCAAACTGGGTTAGGGAGAGGCTCCAGACTAACAGCGATCCAACACCTAAGTCCTCAATGGCATAATAGGCGGAAATAGACCCATTGTCTGAACGGCTGTTAAGAAGGCTGCAGTGGGTCAGTGTTCTACGGTTGTAGTGGCCTCCCACTCCACCGGATCATGGACAGTGACCCGTCAAGATCGTGTGGATGACGTCTGCGCTCTGGCTTCCCCACATTTTTCACACGCAGGCTCTCGTCAAGATTAAAGTCCTGCGGCGATGGGCTAGTGATGAAGGGGACAGGACTGTGAATCCTGAGGTCCCCAGTCACGAACCCGCACGTAGGCGGCGGTTGTTAGGTCATCTGGCACTTGGACTGAGACAGGAGTGCAATTCGGCAGCTGCATCCACAACTGACCAGTCCTTTTCAGGATCCCCTCTGCTCACCCCTTAAGGGGAGGGGGCTAGAAAATCGGCCTTAAGCATAGGCTGTCTGTCCATCCTGGCCGGAATACCGCGGCCATTCTGGGGATCTGGCGGGATCACCATTCTGCGGTCAAAATAAAACAAAACCAATTAAATTTGCCACTTGGAACATTTGCTCCTTGATGGACAATAGTAAGAGTGACCGTCCTGAACGAAGGACTGCCATAATCGCCAGGGAACTTTCGAGATATGACATCAATCCTCCTCCTAAGCAAATGTGCTGAACACGACCTTGTCATCACCAATACCCTGTTCCGCCAGAAGAACAAATATAAAACTAGATAGATGCATCCCCGATCCAAACACTGGAATCTCCTGGACTATGTAATTGTCCATGCCTGCGATCGGAAGGATGTCCACATTACATGGGCTATGCGCTCAACAACTTATCGCTCAACAGACCACCGCCTGGTTTGCACCATCATGAATATTCGATTTGCCTCAAAGTGCCAAAGGTGCTGAAAGGCCCTCCAAGATCCCACCAAGAAGAACAAACTTCAGGAACGCCTCTCTGCTCGACTAGAAGGTCTGACCTCTGACGATGCGAATGTTGAACAGCAGTGGAGAGCTCTCACAACCGCCATCCATGAGACGTGCATAGAGACCATCGGTTACACCTCGCACCAACACCAGGACTGGTTTGATGAGAACGATGTGGAAATTCAGGACCTCCTAGACTACAAGAGGAAAGCTTTCTGCGTGTGGCAAAATGATGTCACATCTCAACAGAAGCATGAGGAACACCGATGCCTCAAAGCTGAGACACAGAGGAAAATCCGCAACATCAAGAACAAATGCTGGGAAGAGAAAGCTAAGGAGATGCAAAGTTTTGCTGACCACCATGACATGCAGAGCTTCTTTCAGATGACAAAGACTCTCTACAGTCTGAGCACCAATGGACCTACCCCTCTCCGATCTCAAGATGAAACGCTATTGAAAAATGAAGCTGCCATCTTGCAATGCTGGAAGGAGCACTTTGAACAATTGTTCAACCATGAATCTGTAGTAATAGATGACACCATTCAAGCAGTTCCTCAGCACCAAGAAAATACATCCATGGGCAAACCACCAACCCTAGAAGAAATCCTCCGAGCTATCAGACAGATGAAAGACAACAAAGCCAAATTCAAGAGAAATGCCGTGAGCAATGACAAAAGCTGTACATGGCCTTCATTGACCTGACCAAGGCCTTCGACTCCACCAACCAGGAGGCCCTTTGGAAGATCTTATCTAGACTTGGATGCCCTACCAAATTTATCACGATCCTGAGGCTGGTACACAACCAGATGACTGCAACTGTCCTTTGGGACAGAAATGGATCCATTCACCATCCGAACAGGGGTCAAGCAGGGTTGTGTTATTGCACCAACCCTTTTCACCATCTACCTCCACGTTGTTCTACTACTATATCTCTGATTGCTTTCCCTGTGGCATTGAGATTGAGTGCCGATTTGACAGGAGGCTTTTCAACCTGCATTGCCTAAAAGCCAAGACAAAAGTGAGCAAGGTGATAGTCATGGACCTCCAGTATGCAGATGACTGCGTCATCTTCACCCCCACACTGCGAAGGAACTCAAAACCACACTAAACCTCTTCACTGAAGCTTACAAGAGCCTAGGACTGTCCCTTAACATCGAGAAAACCAAGATCCTTTACCAGAATGACTCTGACGAGGTAACTGAGCCTCCAGTAATCACCATCGCTGGAGAAACTCTGGAAGTGGTTGAGCACTTCCCCTACCTTGGCAGCCACTTAGCCCAAAGGGCAACAATTGAGGAGGAAGTTCAGCACTGCATCAGTTGTGCCAGCACATCTTTCAGAAAACTGCGTTGTTGGGTCTTTGAAAACCATGACCTTAAGAGAAACTAAACTAATGGTCTATAGAGCTGTTTGCATCACCACTCTTTTATACAGCAGAGAGACCTGGGTTACCTACCGGTGCTATCTAAAGACTCTAGAAAGGTTTCATCAACGCTGCCTGCGGATCCTGTGTATCAACTGGGAGGACCGCCACACCAATTCCAGTGTCCTCACTGAGGCAAAGACGACCAGTATAGAAGCCATGATATTGCAGAATCAACTCCGTTGGATGGGCCATTGCATCAGAATGCCCGTCTTCCATCTTCCTAAACAGGTTCTTTATTCCCAACTGAGCCGAGGCCAGAGAGCACAGGGTGGTCAGAGAAAGCGATTCAAAGACACCCTCAAGACCTATCTTAAAAAGGGCCTGCCACATGATCCATCAAGCAGCTGGGAACTTTGAGACTGACTGCCTCTACAATGAGGCAGACCAAAAAAGACGAGGAAAGGAGAGAGAGGAGAACCCAGGTCGGCAGAAACGACTCCCAAACAAGGCTTCCTGCCCCTATTGTCTTAGGGTGCATAAATGATCTTGACGGGCGTCATCCTCGTTTCGAGTGACTGCCGAGAGAGAGAGAGAGAGAATATATAGTATAATATTGCTAAGTGGTTGCTAAGTGGTTGCTAGGCTGTTACTAAATGGTTGCTAACTATTGATAATGTGATTGCCAGGCTGTTGCTCACAGTTGCCAAAATAGCAATTTTTTTTCCTAGGCAACGCGTTAAGTCATGAAATAATTTCATAAATTTAATCTGTAGTCCTAAACATATTTTAGGGTGTTTTTCCTCATTGTTTGTCTCTCCAAAAATGTTATTCCTCTCTTCTACAGCCTCTATTACAACTACATGCAAATGACAAATTATGTAAATTAGGTGATTACGTCATATAGGGACTTATAGTGACTTTTAGGACAGCCAATAGCTACTTTCCTTACTGAGGAGTTGGTAACAGTGCTGTTGCTACGTGATTGGCGATCAGGTGAATTGGCTACAAAAAATTACCCTGGTGTGTGTATGAATGTGTGTATGCCCAGATATGGTTGGCACTCCGTCCTGGGTGTTCCCCCTAGTGCTCAGTGCAGTCTTCCAGGTGGATGATTGCTTCTGGTTGAGAGTATGTTGTGCGCGACCATCTGCATCTTCTCACCGGTGTGTGTGTATTTGAAATGTGTGAATTGTAAAGCGTCCTTGGGTGTCTAGAAATGCGCTATATAAGTGTAATGTATATGTATGATTGCTAAATGGTTGCTAAACGGTTGTTACATGGATAAGTGGTTGCTAGGCTGTTGCTACAGTATGTGGTTGCTAAGTGGTTGCTATGTAGTTGCTACGCTGTTGCTAAGTGGTTTCTAAATGTTTGCCAAACAGCTGCCAAGCATTTGCTAGGAAGTTGCTAAATGGTTACTAAGCAGTTGCTAAGCAGTTCCTAAGCAGCTGCTACATGGTTATATGATTAATTTGTTGCCAGGCTGTTGGTATGTGGTTGCTAGGTTGTTGCTAAGTGACAGCTATGGTGTTGCAAAGTGGTTGCTAAGTGGATGTTGTTGCTACAGGCTTTCTAAGGTGTTGTTGAAAATGAATGGAAGTCAGTGGAAGATATAATAATAATAATAATAATAATAATAATAATAATAATAATAAATTTTATTTATAACGCACTTTACATTTTTGGAAATCTCAAAGTGCTACAAATTATTAAAGATGTAAGATTAAAAAAGCAAAATAAAATAACATAATTGTTTAAAAAACTACTAAGACAGACTTAGACATTAAAATAATTATAGTTCAAAAGCTCTCATAAACAGAAAGGTTTTAAGTCCACTTTTAAAACTGCCTAAGGTTTGTGGAGCCCTCAAGTGCACAGGAAGTGCATTCCACAGACGAGGGGCAGAGACAGAGAATGCCTGATCACCCATGGTGCAGAGTTTGGTACTTGGAATATGCAGATGGTTTGTGTGGGCAGAATGGGGGGAATGTGAAACATATTTTGGGATAAAAAGTTCTTTGAAGTAGGATGGGGCATTTTCATGGATGCATTGCTAGGTGAGGAGGGAAACCGTGTACTCAATCCTGGAGGATACTGGAAGCCAGTGGATGGACGGAAGGATGGGAGTAATGTGGTCATATTTACGCACTCTCATCAGGATCCGAGCTGCAGTATTTTGAATGTACTGGAGCTTCTGGAGGGTCTATTTAGGAATGCCAATGAAGAGTGCATTACAATAGTCCAGTCTGGAGGAGACAAATGCATGGATCAGTTTTTCAGCATCTGTGAAGCTCAGTGTAGGGCAAAGCTTAGCAATGTTGCGGAGATGATGGAAAGAGATCTTGCACAAATGGTTTATGTGAGATTTAAGAGTGAGTTGGTGGTCAAACCTGACAACAAGGTTAGTCACTGTTGAAGACAAAGGAATGTTTTTCCCAGAAAAGGTGATACTAGTTATAGAAGCGGATTTGATTTGGTGAGGGGTACCAACTAATATTGCCTCTGTTTTGGAGCTGTTTAGCTGGAGGAAGTTCTGCTCCATCCACACCTTTATGTCTTCTAAACAAGTAGCAAGGTGAGATGTGGGTGAGGATGAAGATGATGGGGGCAGTGATAGTGAAGAGACTTCAGCTGAGGCTTTGACATAAAGCTGCATGTCATCAGCATAGCAATGGAATGCAATTCCATGCCTGCTGATGACCTCACCCAGGGGAAGGAGGTAGAGGTTGAACAGTACTGGGCCAAGTACTGAGCCCTGGGGGACACCACAAATAACTGAAGACAGACAAGTGCAGATCAGCATAGACACACCTGATAGTACAGTGAGAAAGTACAGTCAGATAATACCATCAGGTAGACCAGTCAGACAGTACAGTTAAATATTACAGTCAGATAATACAGCCAGATAGTACACTGAGACAGTATAGTCAGATAGTACAGGCAGACAGTACACTCAGACTGTATAGTTGATTTATACAGTATATTCACATGAACAGTTACTCTAACAGTATCTATTAATTTCCGACTTTCCCTCTGAGATTAATAGTCATCCATCCATCCATCCATCCATTCATCTATCTGTCCATCCAGCCATCTCTGTCAGAATTGACATCACTCTCAAACTTTCAGCATCACTACAGAAGCTCCTGCACTTTTCTTATTACCATCTGTGTGGGTTTGTATATCAGTTTAATCTTTCTTTTATTTAAGAGTGAGTCTAAACTAACAGCAGACTTAACCAGCAGGTAAAAAGCAAAGTGAGTCAATTTGCAGGCCCAAATGCCAACAGTTCCATCTAGTGGACATCATATTACTCACATATAAACACCCTTTGAAATGTATTACTGTTGTTTTGTGGATTTCATGGTTTAGATCATTTTAAATGGTGTAATTATTATCTCAGCATAGACTCATTTATAAAATATATATAATGTATATATATATATATATATATATATATATATATATATATATATATATATATATATATATACTGGATTCCAAAAAAGTTGGGACACTAAACAAATTGTGAATAAAAACTGAATGCAATGATGTGGAGGTGCCAACATCTAATATTTTATTCAGAAGAGAATACAAATCACAGATCAAAAGTTTAAACTGAGAGAATGTATCATTTTAAGAGAAAAATATGTTGTTTCAAAATTTCATGGCGTCAACAAATCCCAATTATTATTATTATTATTATTATTATTATTATTATTATTATTATTATTATTATTATTAAATTAATTAATCGATTAATTTCTCACTCCCAACATTGCAGGAAAAGTTTGGAGATGATCCCTTCTTGTTCCAACATGACAGCACATCAGTGCACAAAACAAGGTCCATACAGACAGGGATGAGCCTTATAAGAAGAGTTTAAACTGTTTTAGCTGCAAAGGGTGGGCCGACATCATATTAAACCCTGTGCTTTAGAAATGGGATGTCACTCAAGTTCATGTTTGTGAAGGCAGACGTGATAAAATTTTATATAATATTTTATTATTATTCTTGATAATATAGTAATATATGAGTAACATATTGGATAATAATAATATAGTATTCTCTACTTTTAATTAATACCTATGTCAAATGTGACATAAAAAGCCTATAAGGCTCTTATTTGGCTCCGTCTCAAATCACCTCTACAGAGTGAAGTAAACATACCGTTAAAGGGGAAGTTCATTTCATAGGACATTAGAGCACAGTTTACTCTTCTGCGTACACTACTAAGATGTATGTCAACATTACTTTGAAAATATTTTATATAATATAAGTTTATATAAATGTATTTTTTTATTATAAAACGACACTAACCCAAGTCTAAACACTATTATTTGTATTTTTATGTTTATTTATTTATTTATTTAATATATGCTGAGAGATCGTTTTGTGAGCACATGCGCTCAAATATGAAATAAGGTTAAAGTCCCTTTTAAATAAACGCTTCTCCCTTACACAGTGCGCTATAGTGCACTAAGTCACGGTTTGGGACGTTGCCTGGTGGGCGGGGCTTATGGAGCAGACAGGAAGAACTCGTGTATAGTGGAGGTTGTTTAGGTTAGGTTGCGAACAGTTTGAGCTTTTGATTTCAGACTAATGGCCTCTGCTCTGTTCAGATCAGCTCTGCGGTTACAACTCATCAGGAGCTACAGCCACAGAGTAAGGACCTTACATTACAGCATATTAAATCAGAGTTTATTTACTTATGTCTGCATTTGCTCAGAAACTTCACAAATAACCAGAATGATCAGGTGTGAACACAACAGAGCAGTACATAATACATGCCCAGACATAAAAGCATAAAAGGAATAGAAGAGATATATAACTACACTTAGAACATAATGCAGTAGAATAAATGCCCAGACATAAACAAAATAGAAAACGTCCAGACATGCACAGAATAGAATAGAATACACTTATGGTAACTTTGAGTAAAATAGGATTGACTAGATATAAAGACATGAAGAGAATAGAAAATATTCAGACATAAATATAATAAAATAGAATAGAAAATGTCCAGACTTGTGTAGAATATAATATATAAGTACACAGAATAGACGTTAATGCATGAATTGTTTAGAAATATAGAAACAATAGATGTCCAGACAAAAAAAATGTATAAGAGAAAATGTCCAGACATACTGTATATAGAATATAATGGAATAAATATATAGCTACAATTAGAGCAGAATACAATATAATGTCTCAACATGAATGGAATAGAAAATAATAGATGTCCTGACATGAGAATAGAAATAGAATAGAAAATAGAAACTGTCCACACATGTATACAATAGGATAGGAGAGATATATGGCTACACCTAGAACAGGATAGAATAGATGGTCCAGACATAAATAGATTCAGAAATATTAAGATATGAATAGAATAAAATAAAATCAAGCAAAAGACAATGGCATACTGAATAGACATCCAATCAGTTACTTGTTATTATGGAAGTGATTTAATGACATCATGTTATTTTTTGTTGTCTGTTCCCTGCAGAGTGGAGCTCTTGAGCAGGCAATAGCAGCGTTCCGCTCTGTCAGCGGGGATGACGGACTGAGTCTGAGTGAAGCCGTCAGGGAGCAGCATGGGAGGGACGAGTCAGTACACAGGTGGGACTACTCCTCCTATGCACAGTCTGTAGATACCCTGCACAGTCTAGTGTTGTCTTGCTTTGACACACCTGATTCTTGTCAATAGTTAATAATCTACACTTTATTGAGCTGAATCTGGTGTGCTGTAATGGGTTTGTTAAAGAACTGATAAAATTGTACTGTTCAAGCTGAAAACATACAAAGTAATCAAGAACTGTAGATACAGATTACCTGGCTCAGGACAAGGAACACAACCAAAACATGAATCTGGCTAACAGGTGCTGAAGTGCCAGATTGGGTGACATTTCAATAGCCTAGCTTTCTAAAGGTGGCAGTAAAGAAACCCATGTTGACTGTAACATTACAGCCAGCAATCCAGCTGGATGGTAGAAAGGTAGACTCCCTGGATTACAGGCACATTTTAGATAAAAACCCATGTCAAAGCCATCAAGATGGACTCAAATGCAGGTAGGAGAGAAGTGCACAATGAAAAAACAATAACATAAAATAGAATTGCAGCAGCTGTGATTGGAACTGGTGCCATCTGGAACAAAACTGCAGTTGGCTACTAAAGCTGTGGAATATGTAATGGCCCTATACAACACACACACATGACAGAAAATCCTGAAAGTCTCTGAACTCAGAGAAGAGAACACAGAAAGATTTATTGTTTAGCATAAAGATTGTTTAACAGGGATAAGTCCCTTAGGGAAATAGAACAAGTTACCAGCAGAGTCAAACCTGCAGAGGCAAATACAATGACTCCACTCCAAACACACTGAACTTCACCCCAAACATACTTACTCCACTCCCAAACACACCAACATTGTCCTAAACACCCAGTCACAGCTGCAGGGAATAACAGCAGATAACTGACATAAGCCATTCAGTAGACAGGAGCTTGCCCCCAGAGGTGGAACAGCTCCTTACAATGATTAATGGTAATATAAGAATAAATATAAATAAATATTAATGAAAACAGCCCATTGTGACAGTTATTAATAATTTTCTGGGCTCAGATCCATCTTCACAATGACCACGCAGTACTAGCTTCAGCTATCTTAATTACTTAATTTCAGTGTATCACAAAAGTGAGTACACCCCTCACATTTCTGCAGATATTTAAGGATATCTTTTCATGGGACAACACTGACAAAGTGACACTTTGACACAATGAAAAGTAGTCTGTGTGCAGCTTATACAGTCATGGCCGAAAGTGTTGGCACCCCTGAATTTTTTCCAGAAAATCATTGCAATTACACATGTTTTGTTATACACATGTTTATTTCCTTTGTGTTTCCTTTATTTGTACACATATTGTTTTGTACACATTAACGTTACTA
>BRDA01001610.1:7777-27462 GCA_036984385.1 Crenuchus spilurus | reverse complement strand
GTAAAATAAATTGCTATAATAATATAAAATAGGATGGTTTATATTGTTGAATTTAATTATTGAACTTTCTCATGATGTTCTTATGTTTGGAGATTCACTAGCACTTAAAGCGTCTTGTCTGTCAAAACACCACTGAGTAGTTAGACAGAAGCTGCTACTGACGCACAATAATCACTAGATAGCCCTGCTGACATAAAACTCACAGTTTGGTGATAACACTCTGAATTGAGAGGAAGTGTTTTCTTATTAACCTTCAGCACAGGTAAGTAGAGTAGACAAAACCTGAACTCCGCTAACAGCCACATGTGTGTGTTAATAGTTGTCTTCTTCTATAATAATAATAATTATTATTATTATTATTATTATTATTATTATTATTATAATTATTATTATTATTATTATAATTATAATAATTATTATTATTATAATTATAATTATAATAATAATAATAATTATTATTATTATTATTATTTGTTTACTATTATTTATTTATTATTAATTATTTTTTATTATTACTGGTACTGGGGTAGGGAACTTCTGCCTTTGCTGGAATGGTAATAAACCTCAAATGTGAATTTGTGTACCAACATGGCTCTGGCACTCTGGATGGCATCTCATGATGTCAACCTCAACATTGGGTTTTAGATTTTTTGCTTAGTAATTTTTTGAGATATTTCGTGACATCATTTCGTGATGAATGGATCATCAAAGCTACACTCTCCACTCACATCATTGTGCTATAAACATGTAACTGTAGGTGTTCTGTACTATCATCAGTAGTTATGACAGATTGTCTGTTAGTAGGTCTTTTTATATGCTCTGATATTTATTTTGACTTTGTATTTGTAAAGCTGTGTGTGATTCTGTACACTGTTATTCAAGTTTGTAGTTTTCTTTATAAACACTGATTACTCACTGATTACAGAAGTCAGTAAGCATTAGATTATTTTATTAGGTTACTAATATAATCAATTGTGGCAGCCCAGCCTTACAGTCTGTCAGCACTAGCAGCTGAATGAAGAGCAAGCTGGGTGTGTATGGAGTGCTGCTCCTGGCTGGACATTCTGCAGAAGGGAATTAGGATTGTTGATCACGTTTATGTGTGTGAGACAAACAGTGAGGTTGTGGGGCAGTGAACCGATCCATATGAGCGATGGCACATAAGTCACCTGAGGCTGAATGGAAGGAAGAGAGGAAAGATGAAGCAATGAAAGGGGCAGAAAGCATGAGAGAGAAGGATGAAGAAAGTACAGTCCAAGGGAGGAAGAAGGAATGAGAGAGAGTTAAGTGAGAAAGAGGGACAGAGAGAAAAAAGGGAAAATGAGAAACATAGAGGAGAGAAAAAAAGGGACAGAGAAAAGAAAGGATGAGAGGAGGAGGAAGAAATGATAAACAAGAGAGGCATGAAGACAGGATGAGAGAGAGTGAGATGGAGTGAGGAAAAAAGAGGAATAAGGGAGGGAGGGAGGAAGAAAGAATGAGAGAGAGAGTTAGAGGAGCAAGAGGGACAGAGGGAAGAAAGGATGGCGGAGAGGGAAAGATGGAGTGAGGAAAAGAGTGGTTGAGTGAGGAAGAAAGAATGAGAGAGTTTAGGGAAAAAGAGGGACAAAGAGAAATAAGGAAGATGAGAGAGAGGGAGGAAGAAAGGATAAACAAGAGAGGGATGACAGTGAGATGGAGTGAGGAAAGAAAGTAAAGAGGAACCAAGGATGAGAAAGGTAGAAAGAAAGGATATGAGAGGGAGAAAGAGGAAAAAAGGAAAAGGAAGATAGATGGAGGAGATAAACAAAGAGGAAAAGAGGGAGGGAGGAAGGAAGAAAAAGAGAACGAGAGAGAAGGGGAAAGAGAATAAGTCCTCCAGGCAGAAGCTCATATTTTACACTGTTACACATTTTGCTTAATATTTCTTCAAGCACATCTGTCAGGAGTCTTACAGTACAAGTGAACTGCCTGCGGAGCCGAGCGGAGAGATTCGGCATATTCTGACGAGCCCGTAGCCACAGTGCAAAGCTTCCAGTGCTGAGAATGAGCAGCAATTAATGTAGTCACGTCTGCAGCCGCAGTAAACAAAGCAAATCTGACATGCAAACCAATTCTGTTCAGAGGTATCGAGGTTAGTAAATGTCAGTTAAATCATTACCTACATGCATACATACAGCAGCGGACTCATCAGTTTCCAAGCCTGTGTTCGGTTACAAGAGCATGATTTATTCATACACTCATGTAGACACTACATGGAGACTCATGCACAGAAAGCAGTACAGAAACCTGAGCTAGAGGACATTGTGGCGAGTTCAGAAAGGTCACTGAAATGCCCCTTTCTACAGTACTGCTCTGTGACATTTGCAGAGACACAAATATAAGCATTAGTAAGATCAGGCATGACTGCTTCTCATGACTCTTCCTTTAAAACTCTTCTTCCTGTGCAGGTGAGGCGGCATTTACCAAGGACAACAACTGCCTGAACGCAGCCAAAGCCTGCAACCTAAACGACACGTGTAAGAAGTACCGTTCGGCCTACATAAACCCCTGCACCAGCAGGGTATCCACCGCCGAGGTTTGTAACAAGCGCAAGTGCCACAAGGCCCTGCGGCAGTTCTTCGACAAGGTGCCGGCCAAGCATAGCTACGGCATGCTCTTCTGCTCGTGTCCGTCCGGAGACCACTCGGCCTGCTCTGAGCGCAGACGACAGACCATCGTACCGGCCTGCTCCTACGAGGACAGGGATAAACCCAACTGTCTGAACTTGCAAGCCTCCTGCAAGACCAACTACATCTGCA
This sequence comes from Crenuchus spilurus, assembly GCA_036984385.1. Classification (NCBI taxonomy): domain Eukaryota; kingdom Metazoa; phylum Chordata; class Actinopteri; order Characiformes; family Crenuchidae; genus Crenuchus; species Crenuchus spilurus. The sequence continues at coordinate 24,682 of BRDA01001610.1, read as the reverse complement.
GGTAGGACTGGAGATTGTGTTTGAAAGACTGTAGAAATAAACACTTTGTTCACATGTTGTTCTGACAGATATGATGTTAAAACGTGCTATATATCATATACAGTGTTGCTTGGAAGTTTTTGAACCTTTTAAAAATTTGGTAGGTTTTGCATTCCACCTTCCACTGTGCGTAGGGCCCCAAATGTTGATGGGGGCACCACGGAAGTCTCCACTGAGCACACCCCACATTACTTATGTGATTAGGAGCTTGCTACCCAGAATATGCTGGTGTTATTTGGAATTCATTTTTCCATCAATGTTGGTAAGCCATCCCAGGTGTAGCAAAACAAACCAGGATACTACCACCACCGTGTTTCACAGATGACATTTTTTTATATTGGAGTGTTTTTTATGTTTTCCTTTTACCAAACATAACGCTTCTCATTTAAACCAAAAAGATTTTGTCCTCATCTGTCCACAAAACATTGTTCCAATGGTGCCCTTGCTTGTCCATGTCATCTTTATCAAACTGCAGTTGAGCAGTAATGTAATTTTTGGAGAACATTGGTTTTTCTCCTTGTAACCCTGCCATGCATACCATTGTGGTTGAGTGTTCTCCAGATGGTGGGCTCATTAAATTATTTTGGGTTTCTTTATGACCTTGTAGGCTATTCATTGTCTTGGCATGATCTTCGTTGAGTGGTCACCTACTTCTGGGTTCAATCATGGTCTTGAATTTCTTGTATTTGTACACAATCTGACTGTGGATTGGTGGAGGCCAAACTCTTTCAAGATGAGCATATCCACAGTACTTGGAATGAATTCTTATGGTTTACATGTAACTTACAATTTATTATAAATTATATTCAGTGGATATAATTGATGGTATAAATTGCATTAAATTAACTTTTTTTTTTTTTCTTTTTCTAAATCATTGTATTTATAGTATTTGTTGCTGAATTCGGGTGATTTTTTAGATTGCGTAAGTTACGGTTTCCATTTAACAGGCACATCAAATATTGTAGGATGGACCATCAGGAATGAGGTCTATGCCCAAAGTAGACTTGTGTCATACAGGTTTGTGCCATAATGATAAAACTGTAATGTTTTTAATAAACCAGCAAGTTTATGCACAATGGAATCCATGTACCTAACAGAATCTAAAGCACCGACTTGATTCTTGGCCAATTTTCGAAAAAAATTTGTAAAACAGTAGGAGATTTGATTTTGGAGTGTCTAATTTAGCTTACTTGGACATGTTTGCACATTTTGTGACAAGTTTAGTTTTGAAGTTCCATGTCCCAGAACTGTTTCCCAGTACTGTGGATGTGCTCATATGGCTTTGTAACCTTTTCCAGCCTGATGAGCATCAACAACTCTTTATCTGAGGTCCTCAGAAATCTCCTTTGTTTGTGCCATGACACACTTCCCAAACATGGCACCCCCTTACACCTGATTGTCGTCACGTTGATTGACAACACCTTCAATTTCACCTTCAAATTATCTGCTAATCCTAAAGGGTCACACACTTTTTTCGATCCACAGACATGTAATATTGGATAATTTTCCTCAGTATATTGTTAAGGCAGTGTTAACAGCTGCCCTGCCAGCAGAGGCTGAGACCTAATTTCCCGCAAGGGATCAATAAAGTATATCTGTATCTGTATATAAATGATAAAGTCTAATATTTTTTGTCTCATGTTTAATTTGTTTGTATCTGCTTTTATGACTGGAATGACAATCTGATGACATTTTAGGTCAAATTTTTGCAAAAAATATCGAAAATTCTGTCAGAACAAAAGATTTTATTCTCCATTTTTTCATCCGTTTTAAAAAAGCCAGCTGGGACTGACCTTGTATAAAAATTGTGAAGATGAATAGATCGATACAAATGCTCCAAAATCACATGAGATAAAACCTTTTCACATTGACTTCCATTCAAAAAATGTGAAGAAGAAAAAAAATCACATTTAAAGCTAACATTTTGGAAATGTAACCTTTTGTTCCAGCAGTGCTGATATGTGGTTACACGTGCTTTAAAGTGCATTAAACAAGCATCAGTTCTTTTACAAAATACATGTTCATACATTTACAAACATGATTGTATTGGTGCAGTCAGTTCTGATGCTCCACACTAGTGCAGTGGTGTCAAACGTCAGACCTGGAGGGATAAACACTGCTGACATTAGCATTCCTCCTCAGTTCACACACCTGATTAAACTCTGCCTTCGCAAGTTCTTCATGAACTGAACTGAGTGCTGCAAGATGGAAAACACTAATATTCTGTATGCAGGGCTTATGGCCTTCCAGAAGTTCGATACCTCAATCAAGTGCCTGAAGTAGGAGGGCAGTGTTGTACATAAACTGAACATTTTGCAGTAAATGGAAAAGATAAATTAGCACACCGTAGCTAACACCATCGAACTGTGCCTGAACAGCTTCTATTCAAACAACCTGTTGCCTGATGAAAGCCTTTAACCTCACCGTTCAAAAGATGGTGATATTTTGAACATTTCAAGCTGCAACAGCATCATTATTTTGTACGTATGGCAGCCTTCAGCCTTCACTGAGCGTAAACAACACCTCACCTGCTATTTGTGATTGTTCCAGTATCTCATCCAGGTGTTATCAGCAGTGATGTGATGTCTATTCTGAAGTGGTGACTAGCTGTTATAAAGACTAAACTCTTAAAAGAGAAGGTTCTTCGGTAAAGAAAATGGTTCTATATAAAACCACAAACACTCAGAGAATCCAAATAGTTCTTTGCATGGTGATTGGGTTCTTCAGATTGATGAGGATGGGATGCAGATGGCTCTATATAGCACCAAAAAGGGTTCCTCTATTATTGCAAGCTTGACATTTTAACTACAGCAGAACCCTTTTGGGGTTTATCTATGCAAAGAGTTCTTTGAGTGTTCACGGTTCTATATAGAACCATTTTCTTTACTAAAAAAACATCTTACGTATCAGATGTAACTACGTCTTAGATCGCACCCTAAAAATCTTTAAAAAGATGGTTCTTCACATGGATTTTTCAAGTTCTTTGTGTGGATAAAGGGTTCTTTCCATGGAGAAAGCATTCTTCAGATTGATGAGGATAATGTAATGTAATATTACAGGAACCCTTTTTGGTGCTATATAGAACCATTTTCAATATGGTTCTGTATAGAACCATTTACAGTACATTCCTCAACAATCCCCTTTCAATCCCCAATCAAACCCTGAGTTCTGAGTGCTCATGGTTCTATAGAGAACCATATTCTTTACTAAAGATCCCTTGAAGAACCTTCTTTTTTAAGAGTGTATAGCCTATGGTATATGGAGCTACCTTACATTCATGTTGTCATTTGACTTAGTATCTTAATGAATTTTCAGTGCATTATGGGATATTAACAGTGAAAAATAACTACCAGTAGTTAACACTAGATCTTACTGATTAGTATGTGAAGGGCATTTTTTACTGATACCCCTGTACATCAAGGTTTATTGGAGATTTTGAGATGCCATCTGGTATTGAAAGGCTCTTTTAATAATCTACTCCAAAAAGATTCTTCAACTCTGAGTTGATTTTGATTCATTGATGATTGAAAGACTAGAAGTTTGACTCGTATACTGTCAACGTTAATGTTTAGCTAAATTTAGTCAGTTTGAGTAATCCCTGCATGCCCATATTGTGAATATGTTTAGTCTGATTTGCAGCCGTGGCCTGGTGATTAGGGATTTGCCAGTTCAATCCCCAGGCAGGTCATGACTGAGGTGCCCTAGAGCCAGGCACCTAACCCCCAACTGCTCTCTGGGCGCAATAAATAAGGCTGCCCATCGCTAGTGTGATTATTTGATTGATGTGATTATGTGATTGATTGATTGATGTATGGATGGATGGATGGATGGATTGATGTTTGGATGGATGAATGGATGGATGGAAGGATGGATGGATGGATGTATGGATGGATTTATTTATGGATGGATGGATGTATGTATGGACGAACGGACAGACGGATGGATTGATGTTTGGATGGATGGATGGATGGATGGATTTATGTACAGTATGTATGGATGGATGGATGGATGTATGGACGGACGGACAGACGGATGGATTGATGTATGGATGGATGGATGTATGGATGGATGGATGGATGTATGGACGGACAGATGGATGGACTGTATGTATGTATGTATGAATGGATGGATGGATGGATTGTATGGATGGAAAATTAAAAAATATAAATGCACATAGTAACAACATCCAGCTGTCTGTCCAGTCTAGCACAGTAGTGAAAACGATTGGGTAGTTTTGGCACTATGGGCATCAGCTAGAAGGAAATTGACATCTCCATAAAGCTTGTCAACAGATGGAAGCATCAAATGCTCTAAAATCTATTTTATTTAATTTATCGCATAAAAACAACATCAGGTTGAATTTAGAGACTGAATATCGTCAAAAATCATGGATGAAGTTCACTCCGCAGTCTTTACAACACTACCAGAACATTTGAGACATAGCTAGTGAGTAATTGTCTGAGTGAGCCTTTCGCTCCAGTACACATGTCCCCATCTATAGGAGTGTTTGAGAGTTAGAGAATCTCGTCAGGATTTGTGAGGTGAGGGTATATTAACAGGGTTTTTTCTCGACCTGCTGCCTAGATCTCGTCTGGCTGACTTCTTCACCAACTGCCAGCCGGAGGCTCGTTCAATATCGGGCTGTCTGAAGGAGAGCTACGCTGACTGTCTGCTGGCTTACTCCGGCCTCATAGGTGAGTTACGACTACAGAGGGAGCATCTCGCTGGGTACAGATTTATACCTGTGCTATAGTGTAAACTATATAACCGCACCATTAACTATTAACTACATCTTCTTACTGGCCTCCTGGCGTTCTCGGGGATGCAGTAATTCTTTTAGTGTTCACGCTCAAACGAGTTTTAACAAGTAACCGAAAAGTCCATTCATCCCTTTAAATAATAAAAAACATTTTATTTATCTCACAAAGAAGTGACATTAAAGCACGTAGGTTCAGATAGAAAAACATGACAATAAAATGTGTCATGTACAGATGTATACTACCTGTCCAGAAGTTTGTAGACACACACACTCGTCTATTTCATCTTCATTAAGGGATTCATAGCTTGTCCCTCTTTGCTGCAGAGAGGAGTAACAGCCTCTGTTGTTTTGGGAAGGTTTCACACTAGATGCTGTGAGGATTCCCAGATAGCATATGGATGAGAAATGGCACTGCTGGCACACTGTCGGCATGGCAAACTGCATATGAGCCAAATGTGGGACTTATATTGAAAATACACATTTGGCCCACATGTACAATAACAGATGCGGTCCACTTCTGGCAGAGATATAACAGTGTTACCTACATATGAGCCATAAGTGACTACCTTCTGGTCCAGATTTGGCCCAGTTGTGTTCGCTTCACATTTGGCTGATATGTGGCCCTAATCTGGCATATATGTGGCCCACATCTTGCTACTGGGAGCGGTCCGCCCAAGTGCCATCAATCGATGCTGCAAGTGGGCCAAATGAAAATGGGCGATGAAGGCCAGATGTGGGCCAGAATAAATTTGCTATCTGGGTTTGATTGTATTCTCATTTCAAGGTATTGGATGGAGCTCTATCACTCCAGAGAATGCAGGTTCATTGCCCCACAGCTCAGTGCTCTTCAGCTTTACATCCCTCTAGTCAACGCCTGGAATTGGCTTAGGTGGGATTGCTGCAAAGGGTGTTAATCTGTCAGCTGGTTGAAGGCTGAACGTTTGGACTGTATGATGACTGTCTATCATGAACTTATAAGCTTTGGGGGAGTCTTGCCACTCTTGCTGTTGTCTTGGGGCTTTTGTAAAGCTGCTTTGTGACATCAGACATCAAAGACATACATTTGACTTCACACAATGAAATATTATGAATTCATCAAAAACCCATTGATCTCCTTAAATAATTGTTGATAATTTGAAGCATGCGATGCAAATTTAATACAACATCCATTACATTTCAACAGTAAGTGTAGTAGGAGACAAACATGACCGAATGTGTTACCCAGGCTGCTCTGCTGAAGGTGTATTTTGCCATCAGTGTCTGATCCACAGCACACTAGTGTCATTTTACTGCTGTTCACTCATCTGGAAAATGAAACCCGTCTCTTTAAAGGCTTTTTCATGACATTGCTGGGAGAGAAATAAAGATACATTTTGCAATACATGTTAACTGGTATACTTTACCACATTACATCAGAAAGTAGTCTGTTTTGAAAAAGTTAAACTCGTTTTACATTCATTAGAAATAGTGACTTTTTTTCTGTTTTAATGTTGATCAGTATGGCTTATAATTCATCAGCTGGCTGTCCAGTCAAGCACTGTAATATTGTGGTCAGCAAATCATCAGCTTGTGTGCAGATGGAAGCATCAAATGCTCTAAAGTCTCCTGGCTGACGCTGTGTAGACGTTGTACTTGATAAAACACAGTGGAGTGAATCAGAGACTGAGGAAACTGTACACTGGACTTCAGACACCTTGGATTCTGTGTCTCTCCACTCTAGGAGCTTGATTTCTAATGCAAAACTGACCAAAAAGACGACCTTGTACACTTCTTAGTCCAGTTAAGATGCTTCTGATGTTGACTCTGGTTCAGGAGTGTTGATATTAGGAATGTGACAGTCGTAGCTCTGAGAGATACGCAGTATTTATACTGTCTGAATAGTCATTCACTCAAACTCACACTGTAATATTCTAATCATCTGAGATCAGTACCGGTGCTAGGCATGTGGGTGCCCTAAGCACAAATGCTTTGTGTGCCCCCATCATGCCTCCCTCCAGCATGCAAGTCTCAGCCAATCGCGCATTCCCACGTGAGATCAAATTCCATTGTGGGCAGAACCACTGTTCGGCCGTGAGATGTGTGTATGAAAAAAGAATTTTTTGCTCAAAATGTATTCTAGGAGTAGGGGGGTGCACAGCAAAGTTTTAGGTGCTGCTCCCATCCACGAATGAAGCCCCACACACATGTATGCAGAGCACTGACCGTGTGAAATTCTGGATTTCTGATGGACATTAAAACAGAAAAAAACTTGAAAGATGTCACTTTATGTGTAATAATTAAACAATTTAATTTATGCCAGTGGGCGGTATGGTGGTTTAGTGATTAGCATGCTCACCTCACAGCACTGAGGTCTTGGGTTCAAGTCCCTATCTGGGTGGAGTTTCCATGTTCTCCCCGTGTCTTTGTGGGTTTCCTCCCACAGTCCTTGTGTGTGGGCATCCAGTGATGGATTGGCGCCCTAGCCTGCGCCCATTCATTGACTCTCCCTATCACTTGTAATGTCCCTGACACTACACAGTAAATCTATCAGTGTTAAATCAACACTATTAGAGTTAAAATAACACTGAGAGTGTTACATTTTGATACCCTCAGTGTTAATTTAACTCTAATAGTGTTGATTTAACACTGCCAGATTTATTGTGTAGGAGGGTACAGACTAACACAGGCCTCCTCTGATGCAACAGTCAAGCTCCGCCTCTTTTTGAACTGCGGATGATACATCGCCACTTTGCAGACAACGTGCTTGGAGGAAAGCTCAGGATCCCCAGTTCTGATGGCTTAGACGTCTGAGCCAGCCCACATCACTTTAGTAGTGCTGGGGCGAGAGTGCCATCTTACCTATTTTCAGTAGTTTTTGTAAAGGATTCAGTCATTTTGGTCCATAGCTAATGACTTCATGCCAGTAGATGGAGATTAAAGTGTAAAACACTGAAGAGAGAGGAGAAGAGAGACTAAATTGACTGTTTTGATTCTTGTTTTTGTGACACAGGTACAGTGATGACTCCAAACTACCTGAGATCCTCCAGCATCAGCGTGTCTCCCTGGTGCGACTGCAGCAACAGCGGCAACGGGAAGCCCGAGTGTGACAAGTTCTCCGACTTCTTCACTAACAACCGCTGCCTCCGTGAGTGTCCCAGCTCTGTTAATTCTGCACATCAGCAGGCTACTACACGTCCACCTCTGTTTGATTGACAGCTCACTCAGGGTCTGCCAGTTGTACCTCACGGTGCATTGATTGACAGGACTACAATGTGAAGGGCAGTGTGGAACTCTGCTTTATTGCATCCTGGTGATTATTCATTACCCACACCTGTAAATCTAAAGGCTGCGCATCGTGTAAATGCCCTGCACTTGTGAGGGACAGTCGGACAGCAGCGAGACAGAGAAATCACGCTTAAGTGGGGCGAGTCAGGGAGGCTTTGACATAAAAAGGCAATAAAGTATTACTCAGGTGTCTGAGCTGGGAGAAAAAGGGGAAAAACAGGTATTATTTTGTCAGTTAGATGGAGCAGATGCAGGGGAAGATGGACAGGGAGGAGATGAGATGGAGAATGTATGTTTATGAGGCGCTGGCCTTTAGGAGGACAGCCGTGGAGTCCTGTCATACCAGAAAAAACAATAGCAGTGAACAGTCATAACATGGGCACACATAACATACACTACATTCATTAACCAAAGGAGTTAAGGATGCAGTGTTTGGTCATAGTTGGGGTTGATGGGGGGTACAAAGTAACACACTGTAGTAATGTGAATAAAGTAATATAGCACATTACCGTCTGTAATCCCCTAAAACTCATCCCCAGTCTTTTTTAATAAACACCTCTACCAAATGGTTGAGATGGCATTTTAAGGTAAAATCACAACACAACCCACAGGTTCTCTCTCTTTCTCTTTTTGCATTCAGACAACAAAATGTTGCATTTCTAGTGACGTCTGGTGGATGATTTGGTAGAAAACATACCTCTACCAAACGGTAGAGATGGCACTATGTCGTTTGAGTTAAATTTAACACCTTCTTCAAATAAGATATAGTGACTCGAATGTGTTCTACCAAAAAGAAAAAAGTGTTAAAGTGTTAAGGCACCTACTGGTAAACAACAGGACATCTTTAGAGGTCATGTGTAGTCGTAGATGCTTCAACAGTCTGTTTTGGCAGCACAAAGAGGACTTACACAGTGTTAAGCAGGTGATGTTATTGTTCTGGCTGGCCAGTATATGGCAAAACATTAATAATTGTAATTAATAAATCTTGAACACCAGAAATGAGTTCAAACATGGGAAAATAAGAAAGGAGTTGATCTGGCTAGTCCACAAAACATAATACAGCCCTCAAGCCTGCATAATATACCTGGAATGACATCATTAACTTTACTTATAAGATTACTGGAATGCTGTGCCAAGGGAATCGAGTGTGCAGATGCAGATCGATGGACTATTGTGCTCAGAGGCAGACATTACACTTACAGAGGCAGTGATGCACGATGATGAAGCAAAATAGAACCAAAAGGCTTATGAGTCACAGTGACTTTCAGCGTCACTGCTGCTGTACCTTCAGCCAGAAGTGGCACATTCAGAGTTTCAACAGCACTACTCTGGGTCAGTCAGTGGCACACACACACACATGTTCAGTATTACTACGAGGGTATAACATTTTGTCCATCTATCAAAAAGCTTTCATATTCTCTCATTATGGTTAAGCTATGAGCCACGATGTGCACCTCTGTCCACATCTTCACCAGACGTGAATCTCCATCCTCTTACATCCTCTCTGTGCCACACCAGTGGCTTTTCAACACTTAATCCAGTTTATTCTTTGTGGTATGGCTATGAAGCATTGCTGGTTTGCATTCAGACAAGAAAATGTTACATTTCTAGGATGTTTTTTTAGCTTTACATACCTCTACCGATTGGTAGAGATGGCACAATCACATTGCGTTAAGTTCAACGCCTTCTTCAATATGATATAGTGACTCAAATGTGCTCTACCAAATGGTTGAGGAGAATGTTAAAGAGTGAAATTTTCACATAATCTGCTTTCAAAACATTTTGTCCATCAACAAGTTTTCTTATTCCCTCATTACGGCTAAGCTATGAGCCACAAATGCACCTCTGTCTTCACCTCCTCATCTGACGTGAATATCTGCCCTCTTTTGGCTGCTTTCAGACCCAGAAAACTGTCAGCATCAGTTTCCAAGTTGATGGCTGACTTTTAAACTTTTTCTTGGTGAACTGAAGATGTTTCCATGCAATACTCTGCTGTTTACTCTCAGGCTCGTAGTGATGCATATATACAGGGGTTAGACAATGAAACAGCTGTCATGTTAGTTTGGGAGGTTTCATGGCTAAATTGGACAAGTCTGGTGGCCAATCATCATTAATGTCACATTGCACCAGTAAGAGCAGAGTGTGAAGGTTCAGTTAGCAGGTAAGAGCACAGTTATATAGTATATTACAATGCACACAACATTATGGTGACATACCAGAGTTCAAAAGAGGACAAATTGTTGCTGCACGTCTTGCTGGCGCATCTGTGACCAAGACAGCAAGTCTTTGTGTCTAAATATTATTGAGCCACTTTGGGGTGTTTTGGAGGAGCGAGTCAGGAAACGGTTTCCTCCACCAGCATCACATAGTGACCTGACCACTATCCTGCAAGAAGAATGGCTTAAAATCCCTCTGACCACTGTGCAGGACTTGTATGTCATTCCCAAGACAAATTGATGCTGTATTGGCCGCAAAAGGAGGCCCAACACCTACTAATCAATTATTGGTCTAAAACCAGCTGTTTCAGTTTTGTTGTCCAACCCCTGTACCTTATAGTACATTACACTTATATAGCGCCTTTCTAAACACCCAAGGACGCTTTACAATCAACACACTTCATATACACACACTCCGGTGAGAAGTGGTACAGTGGCACAGCGTACTCTCAACTGGAAGCGACCGTCCACCTGGAGGACTGGATCGAGCACTAGGGGGATCACCCAGGACAGAGTGCCAACCATATCTGGGCAAACATACATACATACACACACCAGGGTAATTTTAGAGTAGCTAATTCACCTGATCCCCATGTTTTTGGACTGTGGAAGGAAACCGGAGTACCTGGAGGAAACCCACGCAGACACGGAGAGAACATGGAAACTTTCACCTTCCTTACAGTATCGCTTCAACTTTTGTTGAAATGCATCTGCGACGTATCACGGCACACTGCTCTTCTTTCATGCAAATCATAAGTGGGGCGGCCATGTTTTGTTGCACTGCAGTCATAAATGAACTGACATAACAGTCAGACCTGGAGACAAAGACCTAGTACGGAAAGTGTCGAAAAGACATCGCAGCTAACAGAAGTTTTAATAACTAAAGTGTGGATCATTTGACTCCGATATTTGTGAGGACATTCTCTTCACGTGTGTAGTACCATCACCAAGCAGTAGTTCATCTAAACTTAAAGTAGCAGAGCTCTGTTTTTCCCCCGTTTCTCTGCAAGTGTAAAAAGTCTTCTTGTCTCAAATGTCCTTCATTCTTTTACACAGAGAGGAAGAGAGAGGAATGTCCTTTCAAGGTGGCTTAAAGAATGAAGTTGTTTTAAAAGAGGAATCTGTGTTATAATGATCCTCCATTTTATCATCCAAAAATGGTATAGCCCTCCTGAGGCCTGTATGTTGGAATAGTAATGCTCCTGTCTGGAGTCTCTATGCAGCGTGGGGATCTTTATCAGCTTATCTGCTCTGGCACTGAATGGAGTGGACCAAACCTATTAATATTAGCTCCACACAAAACAAACAGAGATGAATGTAATTCCTCTGTCAGCACAGTAGCTGTGCGTGTGCAGCATGTTAATCTGCACCTCTGGCTCTCTATGCTCCTCATGTAGGTAATGCAATCCAGGCGTTCGGTAACGGTACAGATGTTGGGGTGTGGCAGCCCCAGCCCCCAATCTTACCCACTGCTCCTTACCCAAACACCCCTCAGAGAGGACGAGACAGGACATCTAACACACTGGATGACCAATCACTTTCCAACGTACTGGACCCCAGCAATGACCACCTCTACAGCTTCTGTGGAAGCCTGCAGGTAAAAGGAGCATGACAGTCTATGCAATATACACTACTAATATACTTGGCTTTTTCTCTTTGGCCTAGTTCGAAAGTTGCCCTGGTTACATTACCATGCATTTTAAAACTGCAAGCTTAATTTAATGATGAATAATATGTATAATATATTCTAATTAGCAATTTACAATATTTTTATAATTCATTTCATAATTCATTGATCGCAACTTTCAAAATACTAGTCGGAATTCCCACCGGTAGGCACAAAACCGGAATTCCATAAAAACACTGCGAGATTTTAACATAGAAAGAAAACTAAACATACCCCGGAAACCATAAAGGGTCTAATTTTCAAAATAAATAAATAAATATTATATATAAATAAATAAATATTATATATAAATAAATAAATATTATATATAAATAAATAAATATTATATATATATATATATATATATATATATATATATATATATATATATATATATATATATATATATGTAAAACAAATATATTTTTAGATATTTGTGAGAGGAGCTTAAATTAGCAGAGACATGTTTTTCAGACCACGTTTTTGTCAGAACGCTGCATTTTATTTTCCGCCAATCTGTCATTCATATGATAATGACATGGTAATTCCAGACATTCCATTGGTGGATTAGCAGCTGTGGAATGCGTGAAGACTTTCATCAAGCAAAAGAGCTCTCACCTTGAGTGTTTCACACCTATCATTAATTTTCACTGTAGGGTTAGTGGCTGAGTGAAAACGGAGTGTCACCTCACATTAGTTAAGCTTTAGAAATAAAACCACATATGATTTCTAAAAACTGTAATGATCAGTGTGTAGCCAACACCTCTGTTTATTCAGTTTTGAGCTCAAAAGTCTTGATTAGAAATGTTTAGAGTGTTTTTTTCACAATATATCAGCACATCTGAATTTTTAGAGCATTTTAGAATTTTTTAAGTTTAGAGCAGATTTAATCAAAATATAGATTTATGACACTCTTACTGTTTTGACACTGTTGTTGCTGAGTTTGTGTTGAACAAACGTCTGTGTAACACTTTGGGAAAAATAATTTTAGATGTGTGTAATTTGTGAAAAGTCAGGGCATATCAGACTACGTCAGAGTGTGTGAAATACCCTCAGACTCCAGTCATGATGTCATAAGCTTTCAATTTTAGAATCGTCTCCTCGGCTGTTTTTCGTATTCTGAACATACGTAAATATGTAAATTTAATACAGTCATCACACTGAGTGTTGGATGTTGGAATGTTTCCGGAATTCTTGTTTCGGAAGTCTCATCAGTGTGTGGTCACAAATCAAAGAAAAAAGACAAATAAATACATATTTTCCAAATGAAGCTCATCTTTTCAAGACCAGTAACTTTAGAGACTGAGACTGGTGACCAAGTACACGACACGATTAGAGAGCACGAGTACTGTTGAGTCGGAGAGATGACTTGAGCACTATCAGCCCTGTTACGGTTAAATTATGATCATTTCAACACCATCGTAATTATCTCACGAAACCAGCTGCATTTAAAATGTTAACGAGCAGCAGGAACCTTTATTTGTTCTAAAATGAGACGTGTTTGTGTGAAGGCACCTGAGCGGCTTCCACCCAGCCTGACTTCTTTCAAACGATGGCACGTAATTAGCGCTCGCTGTCGATTAGGGCAAGCGGAGTGAGTGACATTGTATCGGAGCATTTGTCCTGCTGTGTCTCAGGCAGAGATACTGCAGATACTGAATGAGCTGTGCCAGTCGAGATGGCACATCAGTGGCCCTTCACAGCCAGTGCGTGACCTGTGTTGACTTTACAAACAGCCGGGAGCTTGTTTACAGACGAAGCTTTGCATATGATGCCTTTCACTCAGCAAGAGAGACGCTGGCTCATTTTTGATTGATGGGTGTGGGCTGTCACAATGATAACACACACACACACACACACACAAGCCCTGTGGGTAGAAATGCGATACATCAAACTGCCAGAGCTGCCATGTCACGCCTAATTGGCTGTCGCATTAACATAAGGAAAACCCTTAAGCAGGAGCTACCCACCCATAACATCTCTTCCTTCACACCAGCAGCACTGAGACTCTACTGAGGATAGCATATCTTCCCCCCTCATCTGCCTCATCTGACTTTGCCAAGCCTGGCAGGCAGCTTCAGTGCTGAGAAACACACGAACAGACTCTGAGACGACTCTTCCCCCCAGAGTTCCATGTGGCCCGCTGCTGTATCAAGATTTCAGAACTTCCAAAGATGATTAAAAAGTGAAGGACTCGATGATTTTGGGATTGTAGCCGTATCGGCATATAAAAAGGAAAGTGCAGAGCTTCGCCATCTGCTTGTTGTGTTTGTATGGCATCGCCAGTCTTCATTTTGACATGCCTAATGACATCACGTAATGCTAGGACTTAGGAAACCATCATTTTGGAGGAATGATGTGATGATGACAACACAGGGGTGATGGTGACATCATCCATGTAACATTTAGACAAACGTTTGTGTTCCTAGCATCACAATCATGTAAACTGTAACAGGATATGGATCTTCAGTCCGTAATGTGCATCACATCCAATCAATTAACCTACATACTGAACACAGCCAGCAGAGGATGATCTGGTGATGCTTCACTATAGTTTATCAATTAATTATCAGGTGTTCAGTATCAGACCACTGCTTAGTAGTGCTGCAGTCAAGACCAAGAGCGGGACACATCAAGTCTGAGTCGAGACCGAGACCGAGAGTGGCCGAGACTGAAACATGACCTGATAATTGATCAGCTGTGATTGATTATATTCCAGGAAAGCATGAATTCCTTATAGACTCTGTTCAGACAGGCAGCTCAGATTGTTCTGTATATTTCCCTTCATTTGGGTGTGCAGTGCATGTCGTCAGAACAAGAAAGTGAGTGAAGCTCAGTCACATATTACAGCTGAGCTCTGAAGCTTTAAACCGATACTGAAGTGTGCAGTGACTGCTTCAGGATAAGATCTTAAAGCCAATCTCGGTGTATTCCTGCTACAGCCTGAAGTTTAACTCCCTGGAGTCTGAGGGTATTTCGGACACTCTGATGTAGTCGGACATGACTTCACTTTTTCACAAATTACACCCATCTAAAGTTATTTTTATTCAAAGTGTTACACAGACTTCTGTTCAGCACAAACTCAGCAACAACAGTGTCAGAACAGTAAGAGTCATAAATCTGTATTCTGATTAAATCTGCTCTAAACTTACTTTCCAAAAACCTGTTTTCAGATGTGCTGATATGTTGTGAAAACACTCTAAACATTTCTAGCCAAGACTTTTGAGCTCAGAAGTGAATAAACAGGTGTCTGCTTCACAATACTTTTTACAGTTTTTAGACATTGTATGTGATTTTATTTCTAAAGCTTAACTAATGTGAGTTGACATGTTTCACTCATTCAGTGGTTCCTAGATTGAATATTTATGAGATAGCTGTGAACACTCAAGTGAGAGCTCTTTGTTCGGTTCACATTCCACACATTCACCAATGGAATGTCTGGAATTAGCATGTCATTATGATATGAATGACAGATCATGTCATTTGGTGGGTCAAAATATGCAGCTGTCAGACTCGTTCTGAAAACCATGTCTCTGCTTATTTAAGCTCCTCTCACAAGAATCAAAAAAAATATATTTTGATTCAAGCTGTATATATCTGAAAAATAGACCCATTAAAGTTTTCGGAGTATTTTTTTTGTTTTGTTTCTAGGATAAAATCTCAGTTATATAAGTGTTTTTAGGAATTTCAGCCAACTCGAATGGGTTAACAGTCTGCCGCCCTACACTAATGGTCACACAATATTTCAGTGTGTCTCACTTTTTGTTAGTTAGTTACATATGTTATAGCCATTAAGGTTGCCCTTAACTCTTCAGCATAGGCACTCATTACCACTAAATGTGGATACTTGAGCAAATATTACTACAGTCTGACCGTGCAAATCAGACTTGATCATTAGTCATTTGAAGTGTATCTAAAAAATCTGATTTGCTTTGCAAGGCAAGTTTATTTATACAGAACCTTTCATACACCGGACATTCAAACTGCTTTACTAATTAATTAACTAGATTAAAAAAAGAAATGATTTAAAATAAACTAGTACAGAGGTGCTGTTACAGAATAAAATGTGAAAATGTGAACAGTGTTTTAAACTGAGCTGAAAGCTGCTCGAATAGAAACGTTTTCACTCTGGATTTAAAAGTGTCTACAGTCGGGGCTCTTCTGATGTTCTCCATCAACAGTACAGAGCTTAGGAAGCTTAGAATACATTCAGAATGGATTTAATGTCTTTTTCACAAATATGGTCCTTTTTTGTTATTGGTGAGGCAAAAACGTATCAGTGTGTGTGTGCTTTCCATTTCAGAGACAGATTCATTCATGTTACAGACAGATAAAGGTCTTTACATTTAGTCCTGAAGGTGGCTCAGCGGACTAAGATGCTGACACTATGATCAGAGGATTGCAATTTTGAGTTCTTGCAATTTATGCTGCTTGCCATCCATCGACAGCTGGGGTCTGAGAGAGCAAAATTGGCTGTGCTCTCTCCCCATCAAAGCAATGCCTGCTGGCTCAGGTGTCTGTTAGCTGATGTATCAGAGCTGGGGATCCTGCACTTTCCTCTTAGCGCGTTGACTACCTAGTGATGATGTAGTTGACAAAAAGGTGGTGCTGACATCATACGCATCAGAGGAGGCTGTGCTAGTCTTTACCTTCCTAAAGTCAGGGACATTACAAGTGATTAGGAGAGTCCTGGTGGACGGGTGAGTCGACTGGCCACCACTGCATTGGAGGTAAAATTGCCAATAAAAAAATCTTAATTGATTAACGAAGCTTGCAATGTGAATGTAGGCTTAGAGTAAATTATAGAGCAGCAACTATTTCTGGGTCATTATAGAAGAATTATCCAGGTCGGAGTCTCATCCTATAATGTAGTACAATGGTAACCCTACTTGCGAGTTTAATCGTGCAGGAGTCGAGCTCGTTAGCTGGTTTGCTCGTTAGCTGGATGCATTTTCCCCATA
>BRDA01001608.1:14204-41148 GCA_036984385.1 Crenuchus spilurus | reverse complement strand
AAAAAAAAAAAAAAAACACCCCCCCCCCCCGACCCAAAATTTTGGTGAAAAAGGATGATCACCAATTTTTTTTTTTACTTTGCGTTAATTAGAAACAAGCTGTAAACAGATGTTTCAGTATTATGACTAGTGGAAAGGGATTAGTTTTCTATTATTTGTCTTTTTTAAAAAAAGGCCAGAAACTACAGAGTACATCCCTACAGTCAGAAAACATGTAAGGAAGCATGAGAATAATGCCCAAAAATATCCAAAAAAATATTTTTTTTGTTCTTATGAGCTTGAAGCTAAGTACCCTTGTAGTCTGGTTTGAGAATTTGAATGCAAATTGAGTGGGACATTGAGTATGTGCAGTAGAGATGCACTAATATTGGACAGAGGGACATGCTGTGTGTTTTGTTCATGGTTATAGCCCTGAAGCTATAAGACCTGTATGATATGTGTGCGTGTGTGTAATGACACACACAACAAGCCATTTGTGCCTGGGAGAGAAACATGTACAGTGGTGCTTGAAAGTTTGTGAACCCTTTAGAATTTTCTATATTTCTGCATAAATGTGACCTAAAACATCATCAGATGTTCACACAAGTCCTAAAAGTAGATAAAGAGAACCCAGTTAAACAAATGAGACACAAATATTAGACTTGCTTATTTATTTATTGAGGAAAATTATCCAATATGACATATTTGTGAGAGACAAAAGTATGTGGACCTCTAGGATTAGCAGTTAATCTGAAGGTGAAATTAGAGTCAGGTGTTTTCAATCAATGGGATGACAATCAAGTGTGAGTGGGCACCTGTTTTATTTAAAGAACAGGGATCTGTCAAAATCTGTTCTTCACAATACGTTTGTGGAAGTTGATCATAGTACAAAAAAATTTAATTTTTGAGGACCTCAGAAAAAGTTGTTGATGCAAACTTTCAAGCACCACTGTAATTGAATGTGTGCTGTATCCTGACATAGGGAGTTGGACATTCATGTGTGTATTCTGTTTGAGTGGATACAGACATTTGTACACTCTTAAATGAGAAAACCAAAAACTTGAATGTAATTTTTTGGCTTTTACATGTTGCATTTGAAGAAGGTATTATGTTGTAGTATGAGTACCTCAGCCACAAGCACTAGGAGCAGAAATGAGCAACAATGGTAGAGTATGAAATGGGGTGTTCCTCAAAACTAAACAGAACAAATCAAAATTGATTTTGTGGAATTTGACATCCGATGCATCAACACAGTCAGTGTGAAACAATCAATGTGTCAAACTTTCCATTGTTAGTCATCACCTGGCCGGCTCTCAGCACACGCTGCCACTGCTCACTGTGGGGTCTCACTATTAGTGTCCGCTTTGTCTGGTGTTCCACAGGGTTCCAGATTTGGTCCCATTAAGTTTTATATTTATTAATTTCATTTATGTATATTAATGACATTCCACCATTCACCAGGCTTTTATGAGACTACTATCTTTACACTCCAGACTCTTATAAAAGAGTTCTTCAGTTGTTCTGTAGTAAAAGCAGTGGCTTGCAAAAGCAGTGGTTCTAGATAGATTGGATAGATTGACAGATAGTTAGAACCCTCCAGTGTCAAACTCCAATGCACGCTCCATTGTGCCATAACATGAACAATGTTATGAAAACTCAAAAAAAGAAAATAGTACTATATTTAGCTATTGTTCATTTTTATTCCTTAAGAATATTACTTAAGAAAGTATGTGGTTTGATCAGATCACAGAGCTTCTTCTTCTCTTCCTCTCAAACTGTCTTTTTGCAGGTTATTGTTTATAAATACAGTACTAAAGGCATTTGGTCAGACCATACCTTTCTTCACCCCATTGCTATACAATAGGTATCATATTAACACACAACTGTATAGGAGCTATATAGAAAATTTTCTTCTTTCACCTTGGCAACAAAGCTCACTTTCATTGAAATCTCATTACGGCCATGTATCTACATAGTTTATAGATTAAAATCCATTTTAAGACCAAATGCGCTGTATAATTTGTTGCTGAAGAAAATAATGAATGTGAATGTTATTCCAGTGACATTCAAGTGTAAATGCATTTACAGAGTACTTGTATCATCGTTGAGCTGAGCAGAGAGTTGATGGAGGGAGGAGAGGATAAGAGGAAGTGGCAAAGGATGTTGGAAAAGAACAGAGCTAAATAAAAGAGAGTATGGAGGGATGAAAGAACGTGCTACCTGAGATGAAAAGGGAATTCTGAGCCCAGCGGATGAGCAGGAAGATAGCTCGTGAAACGGAAAGATGAAATGAATGATATGTCTTGTTAAAGACAGAGGGTCATTTTTCACCAAGATTTTGTACCTCTGTCACTCATTTCACTCCCACAAGTCACTGATCCCTCTAGCACTGTCGAACAACAGTGCAGGACTTTTTATCTCCTCATCTTTTTCATTCTTTACTACAAACAAATCCTAATTTTTAAGAGTGCAAAGAGTACATCCTCCGTAAGAAATGACACTGGAATTAGCCAAAACGGCATTTAATTATAGATCTGAATGAAAATAAAACTGAACACAATGGCGTATAAATATTTAAGGTAAAATAGCCCCAGCTGAGTTTTGATTTAATAGACTAATACAGTATTAGTCCACTGACATGTGCAGACAAAATTCAGGCTTCAGCTTTGCTGCTACTGCTTTTTTCAGCTCTGATATATACAGTTGTCCATTTTTAGTTAACAGTATATCATATACTGTCAGAAATCATATAAACTAAATCTGTTTCCAGCCTCAGCATGGTTAGAGGCAAGTTTGTAATGGCAGCTATAAGATTCTGCTACATTAGCTTAATAGCTCCAGTGAAAATTGAAGAACACTTCAAACATTAAACATGCTTTGGCTGACTGTAAATGGGAAAAGGTTGAGGATACTGACAGATTTAAATGCACTGGCATGAGATGACAGGAAATGACATTTGTTTTATTGCATGAGATCAGGAATAATAGCATTTTTGTTTGAAATAAAATGTTTCTTACCTTCCTAATGATACGCTCATTAAACCAACATGGCCTGACTGGCCAAGACATAATCCTGTTTACTGTATAGTTGTGTTCATTAAGTGAACTCAAAGGATACATTATTCAATAAACATTCATTATGTTGATGTATAAACAAATCATACAAACCAAATTTCCAGAAATTTCTGTCATTTGTTAATTCACTTGAACCTTAATTTAATAGACACAGTGACAAAGAAAAATGTTCAGTGTTTTCAATTTCATTTCTAGTTACCTCTAGTGGATGTTTTTTAGCCTAACATACCTCTATGGATTGGTACAGATGGCGCTATGTTAAGTTCAAAACATTCATCAAGAAGATACAGTGACTCAAATGTGCTCTACCAAATGGTTGAGTATAATGTTAAAGGGTTAAAAATGTTTTGTGTGTGAAGATATATGAGCATCCATTTAATGCTGCTTTTTTAGGTCAGGGTCATTCTTCCAACTTCCAACAAAACATTCTGGGAATATTAAAATCATTTTGAACATTTTGAGAGCATTCAAAGTCAATGTAACCTGAGGGATTTTTGAAAATAAAATTAGTAAGCTGGGTGTCAGTTTAATAATACAGTCTAAAATGAATGGTGTGATAATTTGAGCAGGATTACAGTTTCACTAAATATGATGTAAACACACTGTCATAGGGGGCACATTATGGGGTCAAGAGCCTTTCTGGGGGCTCAGTTCTTACCCACTGGTGTAAATCCCTGCCTTTACATATGAGGCAGTGTGGCAGGCTGCTATTCACAGCGCCTCGCCTTTTTACCCCCACACAGATCAAAGTTTCTGTGGAGAGATGTCAGCCTTTTTGAACCCAAGTGTTACACATCACCTTCCCAGAGTAAGCGTTCTAAAACCCCAATGACAACAGCAGTACCGCTCCCTAATCTCCACAACATTACTGGAGCAAACTAGAGAGTATACAGAAGATGTGTACAGTCACATGCATTAAACCCCTAAGCGAGCCAAACTTAAATCCATTCCATAGAGAGGGGAGGAAAGTATGCCTTTTTAAGCCGTGTGCAGACTCGGGATATCAGCATAAATCCCACGTCAACTGTTGGTCTGAAGCTTTCCACGCCATAACTGTGTGCAAATCCAGCAAGTACCAGTTTGTGAAGATGAGTCGACCTTGATTGCATATACAAATGAGGAGGAAACTGTTTTAGGGGTATTTTTTCTAGGTTAGGAAGTGGAAAATTAACCAATGTTGAATTAGCATGAAAACATGAAAGCAGTAAGCGAAAAGAAAAGCATGCAAGGCATACACATGAGCAAAACATATAGAATCGGCACACCACCCATGTGCACATGCAACTGGGACAAATCAGCATAGTGATGAGAATTCTAGCCTCATATGGCTGATGTTGGTCTCAGAACATGTTTATTTCTCCTTCTCCTCTTCCTCTTCAGTTTCAAGCTATTTATCTTTCTTACGATGAAACGAGCATAAGAGTATCCCATATTATCACAGCATTGATACCTCCATTACACTTAACATAGCATAAATGATGGTAGAAAACTGACTGTAGAAGCAGAAATGCTACTAAATCAACCTTTGGTCAATAAAGACAGTGCACTGAATTGCACATTTACACATTTTCTATACTGTAGTCTTCCACTGCTTCATTGCTAGAGGAGGGTAGCAACAGGCACAGCAGCAGGAGGGAAGCCCCCTGAGAAATGTTAGGGTGTTTCCCTATTTTGTCATGTAGGCTACCAGTTCATAAATCATTTATATTTTCTGCAAAATATGCTTATACATAAATACTTTGTGTACCTACCCCTACAGTGACTCACTGAGCACACAAACTAGACGACTGATATAATTTTAAATGCTATTAATAATACAACTTCCGAAAAAGATGACAGTTTGGAAAATGCAAAAAAAAAAATTGTTTCTTACATTGGCTTTGACTTTTATTTTATTGCACATAGTACGAACCCAATATATTGCATGCTTTGTCTGGTCAACTACATTTTCTTTGTTAACATTCCTGTATTTCAGACCTGCAACACTTTCCAAAAATGGTTGGGACAGGGCCAATTTAAGACTAGTAATGAGGTGAAAACAAGTAAATAAATATACAAAATAATGATGATTTCAAACAAGTAATGTCAACAGTTGACTGCAATCATGATTGGGTACAGAAGTCATTTCATGAAAGTCTTTGAGGAAAAAATATGGGCAGAGGATCTCCAGTTTGTAAACAAATGCATGAGAAATTTACTGAAATGTTTAAATACAATGTTCCTTAAATACAGATTGGAAGGGATTTGTATATTTTTCCCATTAAAACATGAATTCCTATTAAACAATCCAAAGAATCTGGAGGAATTTCAATGCATAAAGTTCAAGGGTGCAAAATAAGCTGAACACCTATGATGTCTGTTCACTCAGATGACACTGCATCAAGAAGCATCATTCAGCAATAGCTGATACAACCAGATGGGCAAGTGATTGGCAAACCTTTGTTGAGCACTACAATATGGAGTACATTTGCAAATACCACTTAAAACTTACTGAGTAAAAAAGAAGCCTTATGTTAACCATGTCCAGAAGCAGTGTTGAGTTCTTAGAGACATCTGGGTTGGACCATCACACAGTGGAAATGTGTATGTTGGTCAGACACATCACTATTCCATTTTTTTTTTTTATTTAACACTTTGCTCCAGAACAAATATTTAAAAAAGTCTTAAAGGGTCTGTCACGGTATGGGGGTTGTCAATGCTCTTGGTAAAGGTAATTTACACTCTGGAAAGTACATTGAGATTTTAGAGCAATATATGCCGCCTTTAAGACATCTTTCCCAGGGACGTCCTGCATTTTTCATCAAGACAATGCAAAAGCACATGCTGCGCACGCTACAAAGGCTGCAGAATAAGATGGCCTGTCTGCAGTGCTGATCTGTCCCCAACAGAGACTGTTGGAGAATTTTGTAAATGTGACAACAACAACAGCTTACTGTTGTACACCTTAACACATATTTGCAGGAAGAATGGGACAAATTAACCCCTGAAACACCATGGTGGCAAAACATCTTAAAGTGTTATGAGAAAAAATGGAAACATTACTGAGTAGTAAATGCTTTACCATTTCAACTTTTTTTGGAACGTGTCACAGGACTGAAATGCAGGAATGGATATATTTTAGTAAAAGAAATTAAGTTGACCAGACACAACTTGAAATATCTTGGGTTCATACTGTCTGCAGTGAAATAAAAGTCAAAGTAAATGTATTTTTGTGCACTTTATATTTAATTTTTTGCATTTTTCATACCCAAACTTTTCTTACTTGGGGGTTTGTATATTATGAACAAATGAGTGGCCAAGTCTACGTACTGCGCATGGGGGCCATTTGTCATTTGTCGATGGGGGCACCACCTAAATCTTCACACACACAAAATACACCCCCTCCAGCAAGTTCAATTGTAGTCTTCTGTGCAATGTTTTGAAACCTTGTATTCAAGCCTCTCAGTACTGATTTCATTACATATTATGCTTTTTGATCACTGTCAACACTCCTGCTGGTTGCCCTGCAAAATTTTGCATAAAGTTTGAAAATAAATAAGCATAAATATCGCACCACCCAAATACGTTAACTCAAACAGCCCTGTCAAGAAAATTCAACTTCAGCTGTAGCCAATCAGCCAAGTTTGGAGGCCATATTTTGCGTCTTGTTAACAAACAATAGGACTTTTATAGTTAACTAAACATCCCAGTTGAGTCTGTCAATGGAGAGCTTCTCACAATCTTAATTAAGGTCTTATTTTTTCTATATAGGTTATAAAATGTGTTACATTCTGACTAGCAACTTCACAGAATACAAGTGAATTTAACCACTTTCCAACACACTGCACCTACATTACCCTTGAACAGTCCATTTGACCTGTAGCCCAATACGTACACATGCACCCAAGCACAGTCAAGGTTACTGAAGAACAGGTCACTTCCACATGACTTGGAGGCACAGTCACATGGGTACACATACATACATGCACAGAAGCACTGAAGCATCTCTCTGCCAACAGGTGATGCATCCATAGGAGTCACACAGTTCTGGCATGCACACAACCATGCCACCATTCGTTTTTCTACCTTTAATGATACTCTTTTATACTGCAAGTAGGGCTGTCACGTTTATTACATAAATGCCTGAGCAGTTTATTTTTCTCAAATAACTGCAATTATTTAAGCTCGTCATAACACAGCTTAGATTCCATAATCATATGATCATGTTGTAAAAAACAATGTAATTTGGGGCATTTCTTAAGTTACATTGAAGCAAAATAAATAAAAATAAAACAAAGCAGAAAATGCATCAACTGAGACTTGTTATGGGTTTCAAAAGTTCTCATTTCTGACTTGGTGCTAAAGCTAAAACTAAAGCAAGTTTAGAATGAAGTGGTGTTTGTTTATTTGAGCTTGAGCCATTGAGCATAGAGCCATGATCACTAACCAGCCAATTTGGCTACTTTTGTCTTGCATTGTAATAGTTGGAGTAAGTGAACAAAATGCAACAAAAATTGTTAATTGCAGTTACTCATATAGTAGTTAATTGTGAATTTAAAAAAATTAAAATCATGACAGGCTTAGTTGCACATATTGTCAGAACACTACAAGCCAAAAGTTAATTGAATTAATAAAATATTATTTTTTCACTAAATATATACAATAATGCACACATGAGCAATTCTAAAAAATGCATTCCTAGAGGCCACATCCTCATTTTCTTGTATTGTGCTTATTTTTTATTTATGAATGGTGTGGTTGAATGTACCATTTAACAGTTTTTATCTCTTAGAATTAAACAGGCCATTTTGTTATCATGCATTTAAGACCTCTGTTTTGATTGGCTGCCTCATTCAAAAAGCAGTCCAGGATGAAACACTCCTTATAACTTCAACATGAGTGTGCAGGCTAAACTGCTGTAGGCTGAAGTTGATATTTGTAAATATGTTGGTTTGTTGTGGTATCAGAAAAACTATAAATTTTGCAGTGTATATATATGTATATGTATATGTGTATTGTAGTGTATATCCCATTGTCCATGTGGATTTTAGGGATTTGTAGGATTTCCAAGTTAACCTGATAAAAATGGAATCTGTCCAGTATGAGAAGCAGCATTTCTATTCGTCAAACATTTGGCTTAAGTTATCCAGCTAATTGAGAAATCCTGCTTTGTGAAATACTTCCTCTGGAAGTCAAATTTAAGTTGTGTTGTAATTTTGAAACTTATTTAACTTAAAAAGATGATTACAATATTCAGAAATATCTCAAATTCAGATATTAAATTGGTTGTTTTTAAAGCATTAAAACCTGTTGGCAACAAATATCAATATATTCTTTTGAAAATAGATTAAAAGAAATTTAATTCTAACAGTAAACATTAACATTAAATATAAATAAACATGTTGTTTATTGACATTTGAAATATTTTTTGATGCTTTAAATACCAAAACCACATTTGCATACCTTTAGCCTGTAATGTGCATGAGACAGTGGCAACATATTTGAATGGACAAAGGTGTGAAGAAGCTTTAAAATCGCCTCAGTCTTTCTTACCACTGCGGCTGCGTAGCATCCTTGCTGAAACGCCGTTGGCACCAGTTGGGGAGGTGTTGCTAGTGACTCCATCCGCAGTACTTGCCTCCCCACCTGGCTGCTTTAGCAGCTCCTGCAGAGTCCTGCACAGAGCATAATATTGTCAGAATATGGTCTTACAACCAAAACAAAGATCTGTACCAATACAAGCTTGCCATTGCTCTTTGACTATTATGGTTTTAGTTGAGTAACAATATTCCTGCCTTATAAGTTACACATTTGTGCTGAAATACACCACAGATTTATTAACCTGTTTACTTGTGTCATTTTCTATAAACGGTATCTTGTTTGCAAAATAGTTCCAGTTGAATTTAAACAAACAGTACATATGTAAAAATATGTAAAGTCTCTATGGCATCACACGAATCTCACTTATCTCCTTTTTTGAAACTCTATCCATGAAGCCAACACTATCTGTGAGACCTAGTCTTAAAACTGTCTTGTAAAAACTAGGATAGCTACTGCACTCTCAGGCAGTGCTGTGTCCTGTTGATGTACTATTTCCTGCATGCATCCCCTGGTGAGCCCCCAGACCTGTCCGACACGCCCTCCGGCCCACATAAGGCCATGATGAGATGTAACGTGATTGTGGAGCATAAGCATGCTGCCCTTGGCCAGAGATTGCCAGCAGCGGTAGGCCATTGAGGCGCAAAATAAGGACAACAACACGTCAGAGAGGCAAGAGAGCACAGTGACGCGCAACACTGATGTCACCTGAGCGTTTTAAGTGTTTCAGAAAAGACAGAAAGGGTAGAGGAGGGGAGAAGGACGGTAATTTAGTAGGATAAGGTCAGCCGTTGCGTTCAGCTCTCATGATCTGTTTTAGTCACTCATGATAAAGCGTCCTGTCATAAACAGTAAAGCTGATCAAGAAGTCATGCATAATGGCAAATATCAGCTGTTTGTTGAGGATCTCAGCAGGAAGCTCTTTCCTCAGCAGATGTTCCAAGTGCATGATGGAACATCTGTTGAGGAAAGCTTCCTGCTAATTGTAGACATTTATACATGTGATATAATGATGGAATGTCACATGACATACCTGGACGGTGTGATAGATCTATAAACATTTTCAGATTTTGTCCATATATAGAAAATTGTCTGAAAACATATTGATGTCTAATTGTTAACAACTTGACAGAATTTGTGCAAATTAGCTACATTACCCTAACAAACAAACAATACAACAGACTTCATTGCTTTAAAAAGGGTCTTAGATACTTGCCTATAAGATTAGTTTGAGCAGAGAAAACATCAGGCAGGGGGTCTTGATGGGTATTAGGATTTCTACTGAATTTGCCCAATGTTTAGAAGGCTAAACTTCATCCAGCAAAGGCAGTGGACAGAGGTCTTACAAGCCCATCCCAGAAAGTGCAGGATGTGTTATGATTATTCTTAGCCAGCTGTGCTGATTCACAAGTCACTGAGTCCAGCCTCATTAGGGCCTCCACTGAGCCCACTCCCTTCACTCAGACTTATGCTGACTCAGTTCTATCTCCAGCCGCCATGCAGTGTCATATAAGCACACTCACTCACTCACGCTGGGGGTGGCATGAGTATAAACATCCAGAGAATGTATCCCTTCTGTCATCTCCAGTCCAATTCCATCACTACAGTGGACGGCAAAAGAGTCATAGGAAAGTGTCCCATTTTCTGCTCAAACAAAAAACACGGGGCCTGTTCCAAAGCCAACATTTTGCTTTCGTTGACTTGGAAGTGCACATATGTGTAATTGTGGGAAACCTAGTTGCAAACATCTGAGTGATGTTAACATTCTCCAAAAGAAAGTGACATCTCCCAACACGTTGAACTGTGGTATACATACTGATTCAGTGCAGTATCTGGAAGGGGGTAGTGATGGCCAGATGAAGACTCATGAAACATTGAGGCTTTATATCCAATTGGTTCAGAAAAAAGTTGATTTGATCGAACCACTTCCTGAACCAGCAAAACTTCAGACATCCCTTAAAGACGCAAAGCCTCGATATGCTTCATAACAGACTTCCTGGATTTCTCGGCCTACACTCTGAAGCCTCGACACAGTACAGCCCATCACTAGATACTTGTTGGGATACATGTTGGGATGCGCAACTGAAAGCACCTGAACACACAGACAAATGCACAAAATAGCAAGTGTAAAAATCTTCCGGATAGGGAGATGAATTTCCCAGTCTCATTGGTTTCAGTTCAGCTTTGGGGGTGGCAGTCCGAATAAAAAAAAAATGCTGAACTGAAAATCTTGGGACATTTTACACCCCCCAAAAATTATGGTGAAGATATTTCTGTCAGTTTCTTTGCAATTTGACTGGGTCTTTTAAATCTTCTGCTCTTCTCCGATTAACAAAAAAAAGTATGGAGATCATTTTTAAAGCCCATTTCATTCCTCTGAATTTCTAAAACTGAATGTTGACAGTTCTTTTCTACCCTTTAATCAATAAATCATAAATGCAGACCAGACATGCCATATTACTTTCCTGCTCCTAAAACACATGAGGCATGAGTTTAGGGCCTCAACATCTCAAAAATAAAGATGACAAAATTATCATTTTGAGGGTTACTGTAGCAGAATTAGTTCTACTAAAGAATTAAATCTTAAAAGTGTCAGGAACCTTTTTAAAGCTTTAAGAACCTACATATAATGTTACGTTTATATACCAATTAACCCTTAATTGATTTTTTTACATTTTAAAGACCCCACTGTTTTTTAAATATGCATGTTAAACATACAATGTGATGTCACTTTATGGTAAAATAAACATAAACTGCAAATACAAAAACTGTACAATAAGATGCAAATTTTGTTCACTTTTTAAACACCACACTCATCTGTGTGGTGGTTCAACAGCACTAACGGCATCTGATCCAGTTTATTCCTTGTGCTGGCTATGAAGCATTGCTGATTTGCATTCACACAATAAAATGTTGCATTTTTACTGACCTCTAGTGGATGTTTTTAGCCACACATACTACTACCGATTGGTAGAGATGGCACAATCACATTGTGTTAAGTTCAACACCTTCTTCAAGAAGATATAGTGACTCAAATGTGCTCTACCAAATGGTAGATTATGGTTATAATGTTAATGGTAGACAATTTTAAAGGGTTAATGGCTTTTCCCAGAATCAGACAAGCCCAAAGCCATCTAGGACGCTTGATATGTTTGAGTGTGATGGCTGTGGCATTGCTGAGTCCTTCCCGAGTTCCACAGATGTTCAGCTGCCAAGCAGAAGCCTGGAGGAGAGTTGTTCTGGGTGGGGAAACAAACTGCCTGAATTGATTGCTGAATCATTAAAAAGCATGTGATCCTACAAAGAGAATCAAGGGTATTAATATAGCTTGTGCCTTTGGTGCAGTAACAGTTTGTACAGTAAGGCTTTGCCATATATGTTGGGACATTGCTGTGGGGATTTGATTGCATTCAGCGTTGAGAGCATTAGCAAGGTGTGGTTCTGATGTTGGACAATTAGATTACAAACTCCACTCCATCACTTCAGATAATGCTGCTGCTCCACAGCCCAGTGCTGGGGGACTCAAGCCCCTCTATCCGGAGTTTAATTTGGGCATTTTAGGCTCATGTTCAGCTGCTCGAGATTGTCAATGCTTTTCTATGGAGATTAAACAAGCTGTGTTTAAGGTGCATCCACTGCTGACACAGGGCATCAGTTTTAAAGTAGCTGAATTCACTCATTGGAAAAGGTGCCTGAATCACGATGGATATATAGTGAGCATCTCTGCCTCTAATTACCTCTTTTTTCTTCCCTTTTCCTCTTAAACTATATAGAAGATATTCTCTGACTCTCAAATTCCGAGTGCCGTAGGCTTCCTGTACTTTTGCTGATACTAAAGTTACTGAAGTTACTAAAGATGCTGCAGCCTCTTTTTTTTTACCAAAACTGTTCTGTAAAGAAATCATCTTCATATTTTGGTTCACAGCTGATGCAAATTATGCTTATGTCAAAAATTGTAGGGGCCCATGTCTCAGCAGGAGCGAGGAAGGGTGGACGCATGCAGAGAAGGGTTAAATGGTTATTTAATGAACATGAAATAAAGAAAACTGATGATCAAACATAAACACAAATAACATGAACTACAAACTACTACACAGTAAATCTGCCAGTGTTAAATCAACACTATTAGAGTTAAATTAACACCGAGGGTGTAAAAATGTAACACTCCGAGTGTTAATTTAACTCTAATAGTGTTGATTTAACACTGGCAGATTTACTGTGTACAGACAAAACACAACGGAGAATAAACAAAGGTTGACAAAAACAATGAATCGCAAAAGACAGACACAACAAGGACAATATAAAAGGAAGGTAATCACAACAGACAATATAATCGGAGGGGTGTGATGAGGCTGACGAGCTGGAAACACTGAACAGACAGGAAGACATGACCATATAAGGAAATAGGGTCCTGAGCGGCTCCGCCGGCTAAGACGCTGACACTATGACCGGAGGATCATGAGTTCGAATCTGTGTTGAGGACATTTTTTTAAATATAATTTTCATTTGTAATTTAATAAAAATAATAATTTCAAGCATTTTGATTTCCTGTTGATCCAGAAATCCAGAAACTAATTACTCAAATATTGAATTTCAAGTTTGAGTAAATTACTATTGATTCAGTATCAATATTAAAACAAAACAAGTTTTGAAACATGTCACGTTACGTTTAATGAATATAAAATATATGGCAGTTTAACTTTTGGAATTATGAACACAAACACTAAAAATGATGGGATCTCAATGATTCTTAATCTGCTAACATTATTATTGTTTCATAGGGTAATAGGTCCTAATTGTGCCAAAGTTATCCGGAGCATCAATTACTCCTCTCATTCATCTTTATCCCATAATTGTTCCCGTTCATTTGGGAGAGTATTAAAAAAGTGACAACACCGTCAGTTGAATTAAAGACTGTAGTAGCAGCCCTGTCATTTCTCTTCCATCCAGTCAGTTGGTAGACTCTGACTCTGGATGGTGTGATCTCAATGGCAATTACTTTCAGCGCTCCGTATCATGTTCTATTACAGAGAGATCAGCTGCCTTCTCATCGTTCCGAATGGAAAGAAATTATTCTCTTCATGTCCCAGTTGGAGATCTCTTATTAGTCACGAGGCATCATTATAAAACTGCAGCCCAAAGACCAATCGCTTCTCTCCTTATCATCTTAATCACTTTTCACATAACACTGTTTATGCTGCTTACTTGCTCATACATCTCCTAATGTCTCCACATTGCTTAATGAAGTATTTCTGAGTCATTCATCGTGGATCCAATTGATGCGGCTCAAAAAGTGGCTCTACTCTGTGAAAGTGGGGGGACAGGAGACATGAAACGAGTGCAGATCTGAAGAGATTTAATGAGAACAAATGAGTGATGTAGTAACATACCAACATGGCTTTTTGAACTTGCGTCTCTCCAGCTCTATGAATTTTCCATAGCTGTGTCAGAGCTACATTAGAGGCTCTACAGTGCAAAGATCAGCCTGCCGTGTCTGTCCAATCTATCATGTTTTTAGAAAAGCAGTTGAATTGACCGATCCGGGGCCCACACAGACATACAAGCTATTTTTTCTGTCAAAACATATGTTATTTTAGTTAAAAACATAAAAAATGTCTTATAAGTTAATAACAATAGTATTATAATGAACTTACAGTATTCTAAATGAGAAATTTGAATATTTGACTTATAGACTATATATATATATATATATATATATAATTTTTCATTTTATTAACTATTGTTTAAAATAGTAAAATATTTTTTTTACTTAATTTAAGTAAATTAAAAAATTCTGCACAGAGAACCCACATCTGCACATTCCAGCACTGTTTCTTTACAGCATTTAACATATTGTAGGAAAACAAAATTGTAGCACATATACAGTAGACCAAATTATTTGATTGGACAGGAGAGACTCCATGAGTGCTGATATACAGTATATCAGCACTGGGACATCCAAATATACATGTATCTCTCCTCTTTACAGGTGTGTTCTATTAAATGATAATTATACAGTTGTTTGTCGTGCAGTTGGTGCTATTGGTGTTCACTAGTTTATCCAAATAAACAATGAATGAAATCCTAATCTGCTTACTGATAACTACACTTCTACGACGTTATAACTGCACTTATAAAACTGTTATAACTGGACTTATAAAACTGTTATAACTGCACTTATAAAACTGTTATAACTACACTTATAAAACTGTTATAACTGCACTTATAAAACTGTTATAACTGCACTTATAAAACTGTTATAACTGCACTTATAAAACTGTTATAACTGCACTTATAAAACTGTTATAACTACACTTATAAAACTGTTATAACTACACTTATAAAACTGTTATAACTGCACTTATAAAACTTACATTAAAGCAATATCACACTTGAGGTTGTGCTGTTATACTGTATATCAGCACAGCTATGATTTGATCATAGGCACAAGGTCACAGCATAGAAAGTGTTGTTAATGCTGATATTCAGTTTAACAGCACTGTGTAGTGTGACTGTTTAATTAACTAGTTTTTGTTAATAATTAAATATAAAGAGAAATGCTATAAATACGTTAATTCTTTAGATGACGTACTCAATTCAGTAAAATGTAGAATTTGAAGTGGAGTATCCAAATCTTTCCATAAGACTGTAAGCTGTGTCAGAACACAATACACTGGAAGCAATTTACCCCACGTTACTGTTATCTCAGTTACACGACAAACTGTTACATCCGATCTTTCCTGACAGTCTGACCTTTGCTTTGAAAATAAATGTCATCTGAAATTCCTCTCTCCAAATGTTGGTAACTCAAAAACCGAGTTGGCACTACAGTTTCTCATTAGGCTGCACAGCTTTTTTTCATATTCTCTTAAGTACTGTAAAGTTCATCATGGCCATTAGAGCAGATTTTATCCTGTCACCTTCAGTCTACCTCCCTGGGGCTACACAGCAGCTAGGGGTCAGGCACAAGCTATGGGAGCTTCGTATTCATTTAAATTAAAGTCCAGAAGGACAATGTGGTGATGAGTGGGGTTTTGTCAGGGAGCATGAACCCTCACATAGCCCAGAGACCAATGAGGGGGACATAGCAGGATGGACTGGAGCGATGGGCAGGCAGGGGGCCAGGAGGCTGAAAATGTCACTGCTCCCCCACCATGACTCAGGCACGCAGAGACAGCACAGCTTCCAAATCAGAGAGACAGAAACACCTCCATACACACGCACAGTCACTCACACATCCAACACTGTCCCTGCCAGCCATGTCCCATTCATGTCAAACACATTGGGGCAGTTTTGAACACAGCGGTGGACAAGCACTGTAGCTCTCTTTTCTCTTTTTTTTGATGACAAGCATGTTTTCACATGTGGTAGGTTAGCAGTGATCCACATCTGTTTTTTTTCTCACAAATACAGATTTGCACTAAAACCCAGACCTGCTCATTAAAGTGATGGAGAAGGAGCGGCACTGTAGATGTGAGCTTTTCTTAAGCCTTTAACATCCTCACCAAGAAAGAAGAAGTTGAATTATATTTTTATGGTCGGGGGGGGGGGGGTCTGTCAATGTTTTTTTAAAGAACCCAGTGTTTGTTGCACACTTTAAACATACAATGAGATGCATTTTATGGTCAAATTAGAACATAAACTACAAATACAAAAACTGCAATAAGATGCTAATTTTGTGTGGTGGTGCAACAGCACTACTGGTTTAGCATCTGATCCAGTTTATTCCTTGTGGTGGCTATGAAGCTGCTGGTTTACATTCAGATAAGAAAATGTTGCATTTCTGACCTTTAGTGGACATTTTTTTTTGTCTAATATACATCTACCAATTGGTAGAGATGGCACCATTACATTGTGTTAAGTTCAGCACCTTCTTAAAAAAAATATAGGGACTCAAATGTGCTCTACTAAATGGTTGAGCAGGATGTTAAAAGGTTAAGGCTTTCTTCTGAAGGGCCCCAGAAAACACAACCATGAAAAATGGAAAATATTGTGGAAAAGTTCATTTGTGTTCATAATTTAATTAAAAAGTAATTGTCATATATTTTATATTCATTACACATGAAGTCACTTTCAAACTTAGTTTTAATGTTGATACTGTTTGAATAGTAATTTACTCAAACAACACTTTAAAAGTAAGTAATACAAAATAGGATAGTTTACCATTTTCAATTAAATTATTAACAACAAACTTTTTTATAATATTCTATTTTTGATGTGGCACGGTATATAATGTGATCTCTCAAAGGACACAGACATGCTAATGTACTCCATTCTCTGGCTGTACAGGGCTCATTGTATAGTATACAGTCATGCCCTTGGCCTAGTAATCTCTTTAATCAGTTGTCTCAACCAGTCACCGTCACTTTTACTGGAGTACTTTATGCAGATTGAATTATGAGCCACTGAATATCTCAATTACAACTCAACAAAAATTGATGCAAAAATCTGTCTGTCATAGTACAATGATAATGAGCCTTCTCCACCTGGGGTGCGTTTCCCAAAACGTTCTTAACGCTAAGTACTTCGTAACCTCATACTTAAGAACATTCTTAAATTTACGAGTGTTTCCTGAAAGCCTTCATAAAACACGTCGTACTTAAACTCGTTCGTAAATCTACGAGTGGTCTGACCCTCTCGTAACTCGCCAAGTTGTTCTTAATTTGTAGCTCATGTGCAGTTCTGTCTGAAAAATGAGAGGGCGCTGATCATCCTTTGAAAAATGCAACACTCAGCGCATGAATTCACGAATATTTAAATTTTCTTTTGAAAGCGTAATTGCGTCACGTAAATTAGAGCCAGCGTCCTTAGTTCAATGCTGCGCATACATGTACTTAAGTTGAAATTATTGTTTTCATGAAATAAAAAACTAAGATTGCTTAAAGTACAATATATTATTTATTGATATACACATATAAATTACATAAATGCAGTGGGGTTTTTTTCCAGTGTAACAGTTGTAGTAGTAAATTAATATATTGTGTCCCAAGCAATGGTTACTCATTGGCCTACTAAGCCTGTCAAGTCTTAACCAATCAAATTCACTGATTAATCATGGACACGTAACCAAGAGGATTTGCCTATTTATAGGTAGGCTTGGCATGCGATGGACAGCAACTGCAAGTGAAATGTTTGTATTTTTTTGCATGTATGTAGTGTAAATACTTTTTTGATGTTTGGTTTTATAATTATTGTTCACATAACAATACTTTTGTGCTTAATAATGAAGAAATGTATGTAAATCTGTGGTTCAGTTTTCGACTGGCCGAGCCTATTTGACGCAGACATGAGGGTGGAGTCAACTAACTGCTACTTAGGGACTCGTTCATAAGTTTGGAAAATAAGAAGGCTTTTGGGAAACAGTCAGAAAAATCACATTCTAAAAGTTGTCGTTCTTAAAGTTGTTCGTAAATCGCTTAGTTCAATCGCTTTCGGGTAATGCACCCCTGAATTAAAGGGGGGACTTCATTAAAATGAAGTTAAAATGAAGAAAAAAATATTTGAGTAACACTGAGAAAATTTTGATTAAAGAATGCTTCACATTTTGACCAAAATAAAATTCTCCAAACATTGTGTATTTAGTGTATCATTACTGTCATTGCATCTCTATTTTTTACTTTTTGTGCAACCTGAATAACAATAACAGTGCTCAAAAATCACTTGAAATGAAATATTTTACTGACTTTCTTTAAAAGAGAGTGCAGAGTGTTTTGTATTTTGGAAATAAACACTTTTTTTCTGACAGCAACAATATTTTAAAAACAAATCTATTTTGAGCTAAATTAATTTAATTGAAATAGTAAAAGTGAATACTAAACTGATTTCTAAGTAATTGTTATTAAAATTACTTTTATTATTTGATTTGATGATGAAAGACTTTAGATTTTAGATTTAAGTGATATGATAAACTATGAAATACTTGGTCCAGAGTTGTGGATGAATTAACCAAAATTTTGCCAGTAAAAGCGAAAACTATATCTAATGTTTTTTTTTTTAATCTTTTGTATTTTTAGTCCTGGTTGTAAATCTCTTGTTTACATTTAGCAATACAAAGATTCTCCAAAAGGTGAGTTATTAATTTTCAAGTAGTTTCATTACAGTGTTACTTCTTTAACGTAGCAAATTATTGTCTGGATTTTGATGTTTTATTTTTACATGTGGTTTACATATTTTCATTATTCCAAATGTTCAGTATACAAAACATTTTCAAAATAATCTAGCTCTATGTCACCACACTCACTTTTATTGTCTTTCTGTTGGTTGTTAATTCTTAAGTAATTTTGTATTTTTTTCTGAAATGTTTGGTAAATTTGTGCTCACAGAAGGTCCATATTATGAAAGATAAAGAAAAATAGATACAATAGCATGCAAAAGTTTGTCAAAATGTGTAATAATAGGTAGGCTACCTTTTCCATCTTTTACAGTTTTCAAAAGAAAAAGAGCCCAGCAAAAAAGTGGACACCTTGCATGGTAAGTACCAAGTTACATTTTTTTGGTAAATATCACAGCTTGTAAATGCTTTTTGTAGACTATCTACAGACTTTCAATGATGTTTAGGTCAGTAGATTGTGAGGGACATGACAAAATCTTCAGCTGTGGATTTAGATGCTTTTGGATAAGTCATCACCTTTTCATTTTCAACTTTTTTATGGTGTGATGTGTACTTCCAAAATGTGCTGGTATATAAATGGATCCATTCTTCCCTCTACCAGGGAACTGTCCCCCATGCCACTGGCTGCAGCACAAGCCCAAATCATAATCTATCCACCTCAATGCTTTATAGGTGGAGAGGTATCCTTTTATTAAAATTTTGCTTAATTTTTTCTCCAAATGGGTCTTTGTTTATTGCGGTTAAGCTCTATTTTAACATCATCACTTCAGAGGAAATGCATAATGTTGTTTAAATGTTTCCTGTATAAACTTAAGAATTTTGTGGTGAAGAGCAGGAAGGGCTACCTGAAAACACTCCTTCTAACTTCCTCCTGTTTTGTGGATAACAATTATTACAATTTTCAGAATGCTAGGCAGCTGCACTTTATCTGAGAGCTCAAGTCTCCTGGTGTCTTTAAACCCCAAGTTTTAATTCCAAACTTTTGCATGTCACTGTATTTATTTGTAAATAATAATGACAAGTAATTTATCTGGTATTTGATTATTTTATTAAAATTAGTTTCTAATGTCCAAGTGACTCTAAATTGGGGATTTTTGGATTTTTGCATACTAAATTGTTGAGATTTTGAAAAACAACATATTTATTGTCACCTGTATATCAAGACCCAAAACACTGAATATCAGTTTATGTAGAGTAGCCAGAAAATGTTATGTTATTTAAATAAAAATGCTCTTTGTTTGTTACTGTGATGTGAAAAATTTGTATTTTTTAATTCAGAGTTCAAAAACATAATAAACTGTTCATATTGTAAAAAAAGGAAATGTTAGTATTTGCTTTGTGTCTTTTTGGTGACAATACATATTTTAATGTTTCTGAGTATTCACTGTACTTAAATATAAATGTCAGGTATAGTGGATACTAGGGTTGAGCCGGATACTCGTTTCAGACGAGTATCCAGTACGGATAAAGCATTGTTAACAAGTAACGAGCATGATATGAGTAAAACTCATCAATATCTGTCCTCGTGCTGTAGGAAAATCCTCATTGGGTAACTGTCTTCACAATCTGTCACACAGAGCGCCCGCCCCTCCATACACAGACACGTCCCTGCCAAAGATGCAGAGATGTGTCCCATTCCACCTCTCTCTCTCTCTCTCTCACTCACTCTCAATCTCACACACACACACACACACACACACATATACACACAATCAACACTTAATCAACATTGTTTAACTTTGTGTGGAAAAAAATGGCAAGAATGTTAGGTAGTAAAAATAAATAAATAATTAAAAGAAAAAAAATTAAAGGAAGTTGTGTTGAGTATGACAACTCTTGTTCATGCATACTTAGTAGTTCATAATTTCCTATTGCATGAGTTGTATTCATTCATGCACTTAAAAATGTTCATGTTCAGAGTTTATTAAAAAAAACTTGTTCTGTAAATAGTTCTCTTACTTTTATGATCAAAAACATTGATTTAATTTGAGGCTGTTCTGTAAATAGTTTTCAAATAAACAATACATATAGCAACTTCTGATCAATCCATATCAATTTCAGACTTAAAATAATGTACTGATTTAAGCCCCACCCACCCGGTTAAACCATGACCAATTCCTGTTTAGGCCCCGCCCACTCCGAGTACAGATAGGGATACAGAAAATTTAGATGGTTGAACAGATACAGATACAAATACAGATAGTGGTGTACTCGCTCATCCCTAATGGACACTATTATTATATGCCTCCCAATAAAAATGAAGTAAAATGATTGATGATGTTGTTTAGTACACAGCAGTTAACAAAACCGTGTTTGTGTTTTCACTGTCCAGTCTCAGGAATGAGGAGGGCGTCTTTCAGAAAGCACATCTGCTATGCATGACCTTCCTTAACACAGACTCACACTTCTGCTGCACACGGCTGAGAGTGAATGGAGAAGGTACAGTAGGTGACGTACTTTTTCTCACTCTATGTGCTTTTGCTATAGAGTTTGTTGTTATTTTAAATACAATTTGGCACTTTTTGCTAAAAATATTCATTCCACAAAGGTATGCAAGTAACACAAATATCCACCTTTAGCTTTTCCAGCCTCTCTACTGAACAGAAACAAGAGGGATGGAGCGCAGTTCTGACAAAGGGTTCTCAAAGAGCAAAGCGAACAGGAGGAAAAACTAATCCTGAGAGAAGTTTGTTTAATCTTTGTGCAGTGTGTTAATCTCTGAGAGAACTCTTAATCTTGTAAGAAGAGTTAATC
The DNA here is from genome assembly GCA_036984385.1 of Crenuchus spilurus. Taxonomy (NCBI): domain Eukaryota; kingdom Metazoa; phylum Chordata; class Actinopteri; order Characiformes; family Crenuchidae; genus Crenuchus; species Crenuchus spilurus. Next base: position 19,653 of record BRDA01001608.1, on the reverse strand, counting down.
TGAGGAGCAGTGTTCAGCATGTGGGAATTGCCTGATTTTAGAGAGGTGTTAACCTCAGGGAAGTGCTAATCTTTAGGCCAATTTCTTTTGTTGCCAAAAACGTGCTCATCTTATAAAAGGTGTTTACATTATTAGAGCAGAATCTGTGAACGCCGAGAGAACGAGGGAGGAACTTCACAGACGTATTAATTCTCATATTCTGCTTTTATTGCTCCTGACAGGTCATTCTGATATTCAGAGAGTGCTCTTGAATATTCTTATTAAACAAGGACCAGTTTTGATTTTCACAGAGACAGAGAATGTCTGACACATTTGAAGTGAGGAACTGAAGTGACCAGTAGTGTGCTGAAAGACTGAACGGCCAAAAAGACAATGAATGAATGAAAAATGAATATGAGGAATCGTTTCTTTCACATACAGTGGTAACCCTACTTACAAGTTTAATCCGTGCAGGAGCTTTGCTCGTTAGCTGGTTTGCTCGTTAACTGGATGCATTTTCCCCATAAGAATACATGTAAAACTGATTAATCCGTGTCAGCCGGCCAATATACAGTATACTTTAATATGCTAAATAATGTGTTTATATGGGTTTTTAAAACATAAACGAGACAACGACGGTGCTCGTGTAGGCTGGCCGCTAAGGAGGACAGGAGGACGGGTGTACGTGTATGGCATGGTTACACTTATCATATGAAAAGTAAAAGTAAAATGTATCTAACTTTCTTGTTCACTACCTTTTGCTACCTTAGCGTCGCTTTCAACAGGCACTTTCACTTTGTATTGACTGACCTCTTCTTCTACGTTAGCATTTAGGAGATGCTACGACCGCAGCGCCCCTAGCGGTTTGGCATAGTTGAACCAATTTACGCTACTCGTTAGCTGGAACAAAAATATTCCGAGATCTTGACTCGTTACCTGGAATACTCGTTAGTAGGGATGCTCGTAAGTAGGGTTACCACTGTAATCAGTTTAGTGATTTACTGTGCATCAAAGTTTTGTTGCACTCTACCAAAACAGATTCCCAGTGAAACATTAATTCCTCAAATGCTGCTGTTTTATGAAAATGTAATTTAGAAACAGCATGAGATTGAAAAACGTTACATGAGATGTTTCTGGCCCATATAAAAATGATCATAGTCACTCACATCCTCACAACCAAGATGTTTTGCAATCCTGAGTCAGAAGTGGTTGAGTTCATATTGAGATTCTTGTCTTTAGTAAACAGGAATGCTATAAATGTGACCCCGCAGGGAAAACCCAGCCAAAATTATATGCATATTTGGAAAGAGTACTGTTAAAGGTATCCTCACATAATACTTTCTCTTATACTTCCCGAGATCTAGCATTCCAAGATAAAGCATACTGGAATTCATCTCAGCTTATTTGTGTACCAAGACATTAATAAGTCAGAAATAATTAACAGTTCATCCAAACAAATCCAAATCTACCAGAAATGAAGACTGAAAGATCGCATACAATTGCACTGTTTACATCAGCTGAAGACATCTGACCTGTTTACGCTTGGTGGATGGATACATGAGCTCAGACACATTTCTACACTGAAGAAAAGTAGTTCAGGAGCCGAATGACAACCAACAAGCTTGTGTACCTCCACGGTAGAGGTAGTTTTTCGGGTAAAATCTGCAAATTCGCTGAATGGTTTCCTGTATAAAAATTACTTTTTTGGTGAGTTTAAGAATGTTTTTGATACAAGCGAACTATGATAGATATTTGAGACTATTATCTTTCATTTACAGCAAACAAACCAAGCAGCTAACTGTAGTCGCTAATGTGTGTGATAGGCTGAACAACACGATATCTCAATACGTTTTTTTTTCCAGGAAGGGGTCATCATTTTGGTAAATTTGAGCATAATGTGAGACACTTGAAATCTGTACTAAAACTCATGAGGAGACGCATGAAACATAAAGTCTATTTATGTTTCCATCTGATCTCGTTTTTGTCCAGGAGAAACTACGTTGTAACTCCCATGGTGCACTGCTGCCCCTCTTATAATGTAAATTGTTTTATTGCTGTGCATTGTTGTGTTTTAGGAAACCAATTGGATTGAAGCATTTAAGAATGAATGAATGAACGTTACACTTATATATACACCTTTCTAATACCCAACACAATCCTTATACACACTTAGAACTCGAGAAGTGGCAGCCAGTCACACCAAGCGTCTCAAACGGAAGCGACCGTCCACCTGGAGGACTGCATCGAGCACTAGGGGGATCACCCAGGAAAGAGTGCCAACCATATCTGGGCATACATACCTACATTCATACACACACCGGGGTCATTTAGAGTAGCCAATTCACCTAATCGCCATGTGACTCTGAGAGAAACACAGATGCAAGGAAAACATGGAAACTCCAGCCAAATAGAGACTTAAACCCAAGACCTCAGCGCAGAGAGGCGAACGTACTAACCACCAAGCCACCCATTTATGTGTGTCTGTCTTCATGTGATGATCTACCCCAGAGGTGGGCAACTCCAGTCCTGGAGGTCCAACAGAGTTTGGTGGTGATTGTGCTCTGACAATAAAATTAAACCTGCTAATTGCCTGCTGAGTTGAATCAGGTGTGTTTGATCAGGTAGATCACCAAACTGTGCAGGAATCCAGCCCTCCAGGACTGGAGTTGCCCACCCCTGATCTACCCTGTGTTTCTCCCCTCTATGTAAGTTCTGGTTTTAATCAGAGTAATTTTCAGTGCTGTAAGTGGACACACCAGTAAAAAAAATGTATAAAATGGCTAAGATTACATTACATTACATTACATTTCATTACATTTAGCGGACGCTTTTATCCAAAGCGACTTACAATAGTGGGAAAGTACAAATGCGAATAATACTAGAGTTGGACTAGTATTTACTAGTACTAGTATACTAGAATTAACATTTGGATATTGAATGCTGAGTGCATATCAGTACTCATGGGGAATATTTGGGATCACTAGAGCAGGTGCTCTTTGAAGAGCTCGGATTTTAGGAGTTTCTTGAACCCAGTGAGGGACACCTCTGCTCTAGTGGTGGTAGGCAGCTTGTTCCACCATCTGGGAACTACTGAGGAGAACAGTCTGGATTGCTTTGTGTGAATGTTAGGCAAAGCAAGGCGACGTTCAGTGGAGGAGCGCAGCGACCGGGCAGGGACGTAAGCTTTTAAGAGCGAGTGTAGATAAGGGGGAGCCTGCTCTGTCATCACCTTATAGGCGATCGTGCAGGCTTTGTGTTTGATCAACACATCCTAGCTTTTAATAACCTAGACTGTATCAACTAATGTGTATTTGGTGGACAGAGCAATGGTATTGCCTCTGAAAATGAACTTCCCACACCAACCATAAGAACACAACCAAGATGAGTGAACGAGTTTGACCTACTACCCCACATGCACTTGACAGCAGCATTACCTTGTGCTTCCCTCATTATCTTTAAGCCTGATCTGCTCATTAACTTAAGGTTTATCATATAACTGCTTTAAAACTTCTCTAAAATGCCTTCTGTGGCATCCATCCAATATGTTTGGAGCATGGAAGCATTAGAAGCAGGGAGAGAACTAAAGGTTGTAGTCAGGAAGTTCAAGACAAGTTCAAGTCTATGGCTGGTCAAGATAAAATCAAGAATCAGTGGATCATGACCAAGTCAAGACCAAGTCCAATTACTAGGAGATGACAAATAAAAGAAATCTAGTCTTTCAAATAAGCCTTAACTAGTTTTTAGTTCAGGTTTTAATTTATTGTTATTTTACACAATTAGGTACATAATTAGAAATGTAATTAATTCCATGCAGTCAAGTGGTTCAAGGTTTTTTTTTTTCCAAATATGACCTAAAATATTAAAATTATCTTGTTGCTAACCTTAGATTCAACGTGAACATTCTTTTCAGTGATTTAGACATCTTTGAGATGTATAAAACTACATTTTATGATACTAAAATTAGCCCACATAGTCAGAGTATTTGCACTGCAGTACCCTGAATGTCTTTGCATTCAATGTTTGTTCTGAATCCAACAAATGACTGCTCTGAATAAATCAATCACAGCCTGTTTCCAGTCCAGAGAACAAATGACACTGCTATGACATTATTGGATGCTTTTTAATACACACAGTGGTGCTTTAAAGTTTATGAACCCTTTAGATTTTTCCATATAAATCTGCATTAATTTGACATAAAACTTCATTAGATTGCCACACAAGTCTTAAAAGTAGATAAAGAGAACCAAATGAGACAAAAATTGTAGACTTGGTTGTTTATTTATGATTCAGTATTACACGTCTTTGAGTGACAAATGTATGTGAACCTTTGCTTTAAATATCTGGTGTGGCCCCCTTAAGCAGCAATAACTGCACAACTTCCATAGCTAAAAAAATTCTGGTAATTGTTGATTAATCCTGCGCATCAGCTTGGAGGAATCCATGAACTGCTTGTTTCAGGTCCTTCCGCAACATGTCTATTGGATTAAGATCAAGACTTTGACTTGGCCATTCCAAAACATTAGCTTTATTCTTCTTTATCTATTTTTGGTAAAACAATGCATCCTTAGTGTCGTTGTCTTGCTGCATGACCCATGTTCTCTTGAGATTCAGCTCATGGGCATGTTCTGATATTTTCCTTTAGAATTTACTCGTAGAATTCAATGATGACAAGCCATCCTGGCCCAGATGCAGCAAAACAGACCCAAATCGTGATACTACCACCACCATGTTTCACAGATGGGATAAGGTTTTTATGCTAGAATGGAATGTTTTAATTTCTCCAAACATAAGGCTTCTCATTTTTTAAAAAAAGTTATATTTTGGTCTCATCTGTCCAAAAAAAACCCATTGTACCAGTTGCCTTGTTGGTCGACCTCAATGGTCTTAAATTTCATCCATTTGTACACAATCTGTCTGACTGTGGATTGGTGGAGTCCCAAATCTTTAGATTTGGAAATCTCTATTTGTTCATGCACACTTTCCCAAACACGTTGTGAAGAGCCAACATTGCTAAATATCTGTTCTTTAAATTAAACAGGCCGCCCACTCACACCTGATTGTCATCCCATTGATTGACACCTGACTCAAATTTCACATTCAAATTATCTGCTAATCCTGAAGGTTCACATATTTTTTCTACTCACAGACATGTAATGCTACATCATTTTTCAATAAATAAATGACCAAATTTAAGCTCATTTGGTTCATTTGTGATTTCGTTATCTACTTTTAAGATTTTGTGACAATCTGATGAGGTTTTAGGTCAAATTTATGCAGAAATACAGGAACATCTAAAGGGTTTACAAACTTTCATGCACCACTGTATATGTTTGGTGTCCAAAGTTAACTTCTTAGGTTTTACAGTGGAGCTATTCCATACCATGAACAGTTAATGTCATGTTTACTGTACACTTTTCATTGTTTATATATATATATATATATATATATATATATATATAAACAATATGTA
>BRDA01001608.1:0-14104 GCA_036984385.1 Crenuchus spilurus | reverse complement strand
TATATATAAATAGACAATACATTTCATTATTTATAATGGCTGCAACTAGCTATCCAAGCCTTGTTTTATTGTTTTTACTTTACATTACTCTATTTTTACATTTCAGCTTTACTGTAAGGTACTGTTCAGGAAACTACTTAACATATATAAATATATAAAGATGTGATGGCAATTAACATAAACCTACATAAACATTCATAAAAACTTATTCTATTAGACAGAATTTGTCATAAAGAGCACACTTGTCAGTTTTCTTCTATGTTAATGAAAGCAGCCTTTATATTAGATGATTCCTATTGGAATAGCCTATATAAATGTTTATGTAAGTTTACATTAACTGTCGTGAGCTTATGTATATGTCATGTAGCCTCATAAAGAGAACTCTACAAAACCTTACACTTTTATAGATAACAGTATGTCAGACGTTGTCAGAAACAACACACGCAGATCTATTTGAGCAGTTTCCACACTTCTAATTGGTTCTAAGTTAGCTCTTATTACTTGTGCGAACAAAAGGAACCAGTCCCGACTGGCTGTTTGTCAGGTAAGGGGATGTTTATATGTTTTGTATGTTTCTGCACACTTTTTTCAAAGTACCTGGGGCCATCATGAACTCACCTGGAGTTACTGAGGTCATTTTGACCCCCTCGGCTCTTCTCCAGGGCCAGCTTGGTGAAGATGCCCACCAGGACCATGATGGCCACCACGCCACAGATGATGTAGACGATCATTTGGGTGCGGTCCCGATCAAGGTCAGACTGCCCCTCGGTGATGGTAGCCACTGGTTTGCCCGTGTTGGCCCAAATCGGCGTGTCGTAATTGGAGCATGAGGTCTGGTCCAGCCTCTGCTGACGGAACTGGCAGCAGAAGCGGTAAAAGCAGGTGCCACAGCAGTACAGGAAGATGCCAGCCGTGCAGTTGAAGGGTGGGTCCCACTGGCCCATCACATCATAGTAACCCTGGCAACGGGTTCCTGTTGGTGGGACCGTGTCTTCCTCCACCTCTCCTGCAGGTGAGCTCATTGCCACTGCTTCATCTGCTGTCACTGAGGTCACTGTGGGGTCAGCTGTCTCATTGGACAGAGGTATGTCCATCTCAGTGGCCGTCTCGTCCCCTCTACACCCAAGCAGGGCAGCAAGGACAATGTGGAGCAGAAAACACTGACCAGCCATGGTGCTCCAAATACAGATGCTACAAGATTGTTCAGATTTGGCACAAAGTCCTAACCATGCAAACTCAGACGAACTAGCTCTCCAGTGTGGAAATTAACTGTAAATAGCATTTAAATGGTAAAATAACATTTAAAATGTTTCCTTGCATAAAACAATTATCACTGATTTAAAGCATTGAGTTAATGTATAAATTGTAGATGTAGAAAAAAAAATCAATTAACCAAGTTAAAGCATGAAAAACAAATATTATATAATGCACAAAAAATCAGGTTGCCAGAAATGTCACATTACCTCTGTCCTACTAGAGGAAAACTGTTAGAAATGCAGCTCTTTCGAGATTTGATGTGTTTCTTGTTTCTGTATCTCAGTCCCTGCTGCACACAGTTCCCACCATCATGCTGTGCCTCTAATCAACAGCTCAGACCTGTAATCATCCCAAGCAGTTCCAGTTCAGTTTTCACCACAGACTAATTAATGCTTCTGTTCTAAATGCTGTTCATCCTTTTCCTCCTGAGATTTAGCTCTTCTCCGCACCTGAACAGTGAACACACACTAACACTGCTGTTTCCATCCAGCACGCTCCACACAGAGCGAGAACACTCTGAAGAGCAACAGTTCAGGATTCAAATAAAATCCCTCCTCTCAACTCTCAGCATATCAGAGAGAGGGATGGGGCGAGAGAGGGATGGAGAGAGAGAGAGAGAGAGGGACATGGAGAGAGAGGGATGGGGCAAGAGTGTGAAAGAGAGCTAAAGAGGGGGAAAGGGAGAGGGACAGAGAGAGAGAGAATAGGACAGGGAGAGAGAGAGGGATGGGGCGAGAGTGAAAGAGAGCTAAAGAGGGGGAAAGAGAGAGAGGGACAGGAAGAGAGAGAGGGATGGTGTGAGAGAGAATAGGACAGGGAGAGAGAGAGGGATGGTGCGAGAATGTGAAAGAGAGCTAAAGACGGGGAAAGAGAGAGGGGGATGGTGAGAGAGAGAGGGAGAGGGACAGGGAGAGAGGGATGGGGCGAGAGTGTGAAAGAGATCGAAAGAGGGACGGAGAGAGAAGTAGAGAAAAAGAGAGTGGTAAAGAGAGAAAGTGAGAGAGGGATGAGGAGAGAGGAAGAAAGAGGGGGGGAGGCAGAGAGAGATAGGGGATGAGGAGAAGGGGAAGCGATAGAGAGGTAGGGAGAAAGTGAGAGAGGCAGACAGAACGGGAGGGGGGTAAGACACAGAATACAGGAGGGAGACTAAGGAATAGAGAGAAGGATGAAGAGAGATGGATAGAAAAAGGGATGGTGAGAGGGAGGCAAAGAGGAAGAGTGAGTGGGAGAGACAGAGAGAGGGACAGACAGAAAGGGGGATACAGGAAAATAGAGGAAGGAAGAGAAACAGGGATAGTGCAAGAGGTTGGAGAGAGAGGATGAGAAAGGGGAAAGAAAAAGAGAGGTAGAGAAATACAGGGGGGAGAAGGAGCAAAACAGAGTGAGAGAGAGAGCAGGAGAGATCAGGGAAATTGTTAGGGTTCAATTATTATTTGTATTATTTTTTAAACTGAATACAGTGATGAGTGAATATTATACTGAAGGACGACAAAAAGCTTCTGTGTTTGTACCTGAAAATGTAAGTGTGTGTGTGTGTGTGAGACTGAAAGTTTGTGATGAGCAGATTGGGGGACAGTGTGAGAGAAGAACAGAGCATGTGATTTGAGTGTGTATGATGAATATGTCCTGTGATGAATACTGTGCTGTGTTTGGTTGAGTTTTTTCTGTGCCTGTCATTGTAAAGCGCCCTGAACATCCCGGCTGGAGATAAACACATTTGAATGGCATTATGAGTGTGTGTCTGCGACTGCACGATTAAGTCCAAGGTTTCGACTCTCAAATCCTCTTCATGTATTTGCAAAATCCAAACCTGTCCAAAAGCCCGTTCTGCCTGCCAAGAGTCCTCCACCCACTGTCCATCAGCACGCTGGTCCTGAGCAAGCCTCATAAACATTCAGCAGCTTACAGGCGAGAAAGATGAAAAAGAGAGGTGGCTTGTGCTTAAGGTTGGTCTCTGCTTAAGTCCAGAATGCCACTGGGTATAAAAACAAAATGTTTGTTTATTTCTTCAGAGTCTAAATCTATTGCTGCACCCCCTTTCTTCTTCTCTGAACTTCCTTTTACTGCCCGGATCAAATCTCTCTTTCATCTCCACACACAAGCACTCACTTTCTCTTTCACTCTATTGCTTGCGGAAGCAGAAGACATATTACAGAGCGTTATCATCATCACCATCATTATTATTAGTAATAGTTGCACTTATTTTCCTATACAGTGGTACCTTGGGATACGAGCAGACCAACATACAAATTTTTTAAGATACGAGCTGCGACTCAGTCCGTATTCTTGTTTGAAATCTGAGCAAAATTTTAAGATATGAGTGGCTGCTGCTAGTTGGCGCGTTGGTGCAAAGGTCAAGTATGGGCAGCATAACGCCTGCATCTCATTCTTTCTCATGTGTTACCCTCAGAATCATGTCCAACCTTGAGCGCTGTACTCCTTCTTGCATACTTTTTTGAAAAACAATTGATAGTAAAAATGTTTTAAACTCTTAAACCTATTTAATTTTAATAACATACATACAGTAATTATGTTAAATACTGTTAATATTATTTCGCGCGGACACTAGGCCCAGGCACAGCCCATCATCCGCGAATGCGTGCGCTGGCCCTGAATATACATATGGGGACTTTCTGCTGCTTCTGAGTGAAAACTGAACTGCAGTTTTGTACTGAACTGCAAAGAACGAACCATGGCATCCCATTCTTCAGCCAGTTGCTGAATTTCTTGGCAGCAGTCGGATGCCGAAGTGAAATGGAAGAAGAGGGATTTTACTGTACAGTGCACACTATGCATCTGTAATACACAGTACCATGCGCATCAAATTCCCCGCAAATTTAAAATGCTACAGCGAGAATTCCCCAAAAATTATTTTACACTAATATTTATTGAAATATTTTGTTATGCATTGGTAAAATATATATGTGTGTTTCTTAATTCAAAACATATCTTTTTGTCCATAATTTAGGATGGTTTGGGGATGTTTCACAAGGCTGGAACGGATTAAATCTATTTCAGTTATTTTAAATGGGAGAAATTTGTTTGATATACGAGTTGACTGACTTACGAGCTCTGTTACAGAACGAGTTAAACTCATATCTCAAGATACCACTGTATATGCCTTTTAAAAACACAAGAAAGCTTTTTAATAATGAAATGAAAGCAAAAACACTTTAAGGAGAATGAAAGAAGGTAGAGAAAAGATAGGATTTTAGATTTGAGAGTGAGGCAAGGTATTCCAGAGGGAAAGGGCAGCAACAATGAAAGACCTGCCACCCATAGTGGACAGTCTAAACCTTGGAACAGCCAGAAGAGCAGAATCAGATGACCTAAGTGAGCGTGAAGGAGCATTAGGAGGCTGTAAAAGATCCATGCAAGGCCTTATAAGTCAGCAGAAGGATTTTATAGCGAATGCTCTCAAAGACAGGTAACCAGTGAAGCCGATGGAGAGCAGGGATAATGTGAGCAGATTTTTTAGATTGGACTAAGATTCCTGCAGCAGAGTTCCGAATATACTGAAGAGGACGTAGAGTTTTGGCAGGTAAGCCATCGAAAAGAGCATTACAGTAATCCAATCGTGAAGTAACAAAAGCATGCACCAGAACCTCAGAGTCTTTAGAAGAAAGCAGGGGGTGGAGTCTACTATTGTTGTGAAGGTGAAAAATGGGGACTTAGTTGGAGATTTAATGTGTGATACAAAGCAGAGACTAGGGTGAAATGTAACTCCCAGATTTAAAACAGTAGAACATGAGGTGACAGTGGTATCATCTATGTCAATGACGCAACCTTTGAACAAGCAATCAGAAATTCTGTTTTTTTTTTTTCTCGTAAAATAGATCTGAATATCATCAGCATAGCAGTAGAAATGGAGGCTGCAAGAATGAATAATGCTACCTAAAGGCAATATGTAAATAATAAATAACAGGGGACCAAGGACAGATCCTTGGAGAACTCCCTGAGTGACTGGGAAAGTACTTGATTTATTTTTACCAATAGACACAAACATTTTATAAACTTATTATATATATATTTTATAAAATTATAAATGTATAGCTTCACACTTCACCCAACAGATTTTTTTTTGGGTGGCTGGGGGGGTATAACAAAAATGTTTTTCGTTTTAATTGGTTTGGCGTAGCGTTTTTTAGTGGGTTTTAAGACAACACTTTTTATTTTACACTTTAATAAGTACTGAGATGGTACATATATTTATTGTGGTAGAATCGGAACACAAACTGCAAATATATTTTTTTATGTAATTATATATATATGTGTGTGTGACCTTTATTTTACATTTTTAGACTAACATACTTGTACCGATTGGTAGAGATGGTCCAATCAGGTTGCATTATGTTGAACACCTTTGTCAATAAGATGGATGAGCAAAACGTTAAAGGGTTAATGCTCTTAACTCTTTATTAAGCTTCTTAAAGCTGTTGAAGTGGAGCTTCAGCAGTTTTTCAAAAATGTTCTTTCTAGTTCAGTCACAGAGATGTAAACAAACTCATCCAGACGTAATGTGAAATGCAGAGAAACATACAGTGTTTGTGAACCAGGCGTCGTGTTTACGGTGCAAATATATTCATTTTGTTCTCTGTTAAAAGTAAAACCTACCTACAGTTTGAACCTGCACACATCTTCTGAGGTTTTGTGTGTATGGCTGATATTTGTAAAGGTGAGAGGTATTTAAAGAAAACAGTGGCAAAAGGTGCTGTGGGTGTCACACTGAAGCGAAAAGACAGGTGCTCCTTGGGGATGGGTGATGCAAATTCCAGGAAAATATTTCGCAGTGAAATTAAACAAAATAAAAAAAGATAATTCATGTGCATCCCAAAATATAGGCAATGACTGCCAGAATAAAAAGTAATCTCAGACGGTTTGTCATAAAAGAAGCATAAAAAGGCTTTATTTGATCTTGACAGTGTCTGAAAAGAAGTTTCAACACAATCAGTCCTTCATCGGGACACAAACGCATGCTCTCCTGACAGATTGCCTGAGATTACTTGTGCTTGAGGAGTCATTGCTTTTATATTTGTGGCGCACAGAGGTGAGGTAGCTTTTAGAGGCATTTAGGGCTTCAGACATCTGGTTCCTACCACTACCACTGTGAACCACTGGAGATAAAATGGAGACTTTCACATCAGACTTTTGTTCACATTATCCATTAATTATGCAGAATTTTGTAAGGAATCTGTGGACTTCCCCTTTAATAATTAATTTCCTCTTTCTGTTCTTCACTTTTCAGTTGACTGCTGTTGGTGCAGCGCTGCAGAAACAGCTGACACTTCACAGGTGGTGTGAATCAGATGACGTGCATGAAAAAAGACAGTGAGTAAGTGGAGAAGTATTGTACACAACACATAAACCTGACTGTAGGAGTGATAGAAGAGAGAACGCTAATGAAATAAACAGCAGTAAGGCAGAAACTGTGCATGCATTTATGAGTGTTAGTCTCCCTAAAACAATGTTCATGAACTAGATTCTGGAAATGAGATGCCTTTAGGTTTCTCTGTAGAACATAAACATGCTCATCGGAATATGTTTCTAGCCTGGGGAGAGATGCTCCTGAATATTTCATCCCCCTTTCTTCATTGACATTAGTTTTTCTTTGAACCTCTATCATCTCAGTGTAATTCTGCTGCTGGAACAAACACTGTATTTCTCTTCTAGCCGCCGCCAAGTCCTGCTCTTCTTCTGCATCTTCTAGTATTCTGAGGTTTGCCCAGAGCTAAACTTTCTCATTTATACCAATAAGCCAAAACATTATAAATGCTTACAGTAACATTGATGATCTCATAACAACAGTGCATGTCAAGGTCTGGCATTAGATAAGTTGGTTCTTATAGACAACAGAGGTGTCAAGTACAAATACTTTGTTACTATACTTAAGTAGAAATTTTGGTTATCTATACTGGAGTAATTATATTTTTTACTTCTTTTTTACTTCTACTTACTTACATTTTCGTGTAATTATTGGTACTTTCCACTCCTTACATTTTAAAAACAGCCTCGTTATTTCTACGCATTTCATTTTGGTTTGTCATCATTTAAAAAACATCCAGATAAACTGGCCATCCAGAAAGAGTGAATGTGACTGTGGATGGATGAGAAGTATAAACATATTCCATTCTGATACCCTATTGGTAAGCCATCCATCACACCTGCACATCACATGTCTCGTCACTCTCCAGTAAGCTCAGTACTACACATATATGGTCACTAATATATCTGAAATGACTAAAATGTTTTATTTTTAAGGGGCAAATATGCAGCTGAGACAGGAAGCCAGTACATCCCAAAAATACCATTTTAATATAACATTATAGTCATTACGGCTTTTAGAAAAAATGTATTTTGGGGGTGGGGGGTGGGGTAGTGCACTATATGCCCCTGTGGCACAGCCTAAGTTTTGGCATTTGTTTACCTTACATGACTTTTACTTTTATACTTTAAGTAGTTTTGAAACCAGAACTTTTGTACTTTTACTTCAGTAAAAAGCTTCAGTTGATACTTCAGCTTCTATAAAAGTCTTTTTAAACCCTAGTGTCTATACTTCTACCTGAGTCATGAATGTCAATACTTTTGACACCTTTGTTAGACAACATGATGGATGTGGGAGAAATAGACAAACATGAAGACCTGCCATTTTAATAAGAGCCAAACCACTGGGTCAGAGCATTTTTAGGATGCTCACATCTAGGGTAGGTCAGAATCTAAGCAGCATTTGCCTCCCAATTGTATAGATCTCAATCAAGAACCTGTGGGATGTGCCAGAATAAGATGTCTGATCTGCAGCAGCTCCACCTCACAATTTGCAGGACTTACAGGATCTGCTGCTAAGGTCTTGGTACCAAAAACCACAAGACACCATCAGAGGTTCATGTCTTGGTCTGGAGTTGTTTTGGTGGCATGGGCAGGATGAACAGCATATCATAATGTTTTGGCTCACCAGCAAACACAAAATCTCTTTTGTGACACAATTAAAAAGAAAACTTGTCTTCTTGTCTGGGATGTACAGTTAGAGGAAATACCTTTAACACTTTAACATTCTGCTCAACCAGTGCCAGCGCTTGGCATGTGGGTGCCTTAAGCACTAATGCTGTATGGGCCCCCCCAACGGAGGAAAACGGAGGATAGTACGTTCTGATGGATCACCTGGCAGCCGACATTACTTAGTAGTGCTGGGGAGAGAGTGCCATCTTACCCGCCGGGTGAGAGCACTGCTAATTCTGCTCTCTCGGGCCCTGGCTGCTGATGGCAAGGGGATTCAAACTTGTGATCTTCAGATCGTAGTGACAGCGCCTTAGTCTGCTGAGCCACACAACCAAGATTTGTGGTGGAAGGCTGACGACATGTGTGCCTTCATTTAAAAGGAATGAGTTGTGACATGAACTCAAAGGAACAGTGAGTAGTGTTATTAGAAAAGGCCTGACCATCAAAGACTCTGTTTCTTACAGCTTTTGGTATGAAATAAGCAGATTCTGTATCCTAGAGTGCAGCAATATCCACAGCCATTATTATTCATTAGTATTCTAAAGCACTCTATCTGACCACTTTAGCATGTGCATAGGGTGCACTGAATACAAATTACAGACATCCGAAAAGCATGCATGTATTTATCTCCAGCCAAGTACAGACAGCTTGGTCTCTCTCTCCTCCCAACTTCTTTGAGTCTTTGATCATTACACAGAAGCTGAATGTTGAGCATTAGGCTTAAGTCCATTTCATGATAAGGTTTGAAACTGTTGCCTCAAGTTTCTCCACAGAGCAGTTTGGCAAAAGCAATAAAGTGTTTGAAAGTTGAGCAGAAACAATGACTTTAAAGCAAAAGCAAGAAACGAGTCCAAACACAACAAGTTTTGAATGAATGTGGGGCCCGAGTGGCTCAGCAGGTTAAGACGCTGACACTATGACCAGAGGATCGCGAGTTTGAATCCCGGTCATGCTGTTTGCCATCAACAGCCGGGGCCCAAGAGAGCAAAATTGGCAGTGCTCTCTCTGGGCGGGTAGATGGCGCTCTCACTCTCTATCACTCACACATTGCAATGTCCGCTGGCTGAGGCGTCTACTGATTGGTCCATTCGGAGCTGGGAATCCTGCGCTTTCCTCCGATCGTGTTGGCTCCCCAGTGATGGTGTATCAGCGGTAGTTTGAAAAGAGGTGGTGGCTGTATCACACACAACGGAGGAGGCTTGTGCTCGTCTTCACCCTCATAGAGTCAGGGACAGTGCAAAGTGATGGGGAGAGCCCCCTAGTGGATGGGATGGGTTAATTAGCTACTACTACATTGGGAAGAGGAGAAAATTGGCAAAAAAAAACAAAACAAAAAAAAGCTTTTGAATGAAAGTTACACTTAAATAAAGCATTTCTAATACCCAACACAATCCTTTTACACACTTCGAACACACACCGGGAAGACGTCTCAACTGGAAGCGACCGCCCATCTGGAGGACCACATCGAGCACTAGGGGGGGCAGCCATATCTGGGCTACACAGATACACTCATACAAACACATACATACACATTCATTCACACACCAGGGTCATTTAGAGTTCACATAATCTCCATGTTTTTGGACTGTGGGAGGAAACCCACGCAGACACAAGGAGAATATGGAAACTCCACTCAGATGTGCACTCAAACTCAATACCTCAGAGCTGAGAGGCAAATCCACCAAACTACCACCATTTGGTCATCTCTATCAACATCACCTGTGAGTTTTGAGCAGATTCACACAGATTTTTCTCAAGATTCATCCTGAAGGCTGTTTTAATGTCATAAAAGTAAATGTTCCTAACTCAGATATTACTTTACTCTCCCTCTTGGGAGTTGTTTTGATTGTAAATACGCCTCAGTGAGAGCTAGCTAGTCAAAACTCCAGACCGCCTCCCACTCCTAAAAAAGAAACAATGAGAGGAGTACAAATAAGATCAATCATGTTTATTAAAAGCATAGTACGTGAGTTTAGAGAAACTAGTAAGAGTAAGAAAACTAATTTCAGCTGTTTGTATCCACGATCTCGTTCTTTCAGTCACTTCCCAAAGTTTATGACCAGGTGAGGGTTAGAACGTAGACTGACCAGTAAACAGAAACCTTTAGCTCTCTTTTCACCAAAACAGAGTCCTCATAATTGCAGATACAAACTTTTCTGTATGACTGCAGTGACAGTCTGTGAAAAATGTTCTAGGTGGGGCTGTTTGAGTAATATTCAGTCAGTTTCCACAATCATCCCAATTACTGAACACAAACTACAGGACAGCAGAGCTCTGTGATGACGTCACTATTTAATAGTCATTAAAGACTAATAGTGAATGAAAAGTGTCATTACATGTAAATGTGTAAAGACAGAAAGTACAGTATGTATCATTAGATTAGCAGCTGAGTCACTAACATCTACAATCAAATGAGAAAAAACACTATTAAGACTAAATATGAGCATTTCTACACACATGTATTACATCAATAACGTCAGACGCTCCTAAAACCACTGACACACTCTGCTGGGGGCCAGAAATGAAGCCCTTTAGGCAACAGATTCAAGGATGCTGATTGGCTAAATTTGTTGAGAGAGAGAATGAACCAGGAAGCTCATTTCCCCCCAAAATATATTTTATATATTACATGTCTTTGTGTATGTAATGTTGTCTAGGGGACAAAAATGTACGTGTGCAGCAGTTTGTTCTGACAGTGAAGCCCAGTCAGTACCACTGTAGTAAATATTTTTTTTCCCTTTTTGTATTAATTGTAGGACAACCAATAAGTAAATAATTAAATAGAAAATCATCTTATTGAAGTGACACAACCAAAAGCAGTGAAGATTCTCGTATCCGAGTCTGAAAGTTGAGTAGCACCATCGGAGGAGATCCAGATTTTACTGTACATGCTCATTTTCCTTCTGTCACTGTCTCTGCTCATCCTTTTTGTTGTCCTTCTGCATGTCAGGACATGAATCATCACAATTTGAGCCTACAAATGGAAGCGTTTAATGACGACAGCCTGTATTTTGTGTAGTTCAAATTGGGAATTAGACTTTACAATCCTCTGGCTCTGCTCATGGCTTTGTCTGGGAGGTTGCGCTGGGGGGCTGGAGTGGGGATATGCATCGCTGAATTGGCTAACAGTGTCTTTCAAGTCCCATTTTTTTCAGCTTTAATTTTCTTTTTCACACACGATGGGTTTATTTGGTTCTGGAGAGGATGATCCGGCTCCTATTTTTGTTTTTCTTAGGACACCAAACCCTCCAGTGCGTCAGAGAGAAAGCCTGGCTGGTGGACAAGAAGAGATTAGAATAGAAGGGCACGCGGGATAAAGGGAAGCTATCATTCAGAGTGGAGAAGCTGAGAAAAATGAAGGGCAGTGAAAAGCCACTTGAGTTTAATGAAAATATTATAAGTAGCAAAAAAAAGGCAGTAACCAAAACAAAGTGACGAGGCAGAGAAAGTGTGTGTGCTCAGAAGTGGCTTAGATCTGTGCTGAAAGTGAGGAAATGAAATTAGGATGAAAGGTGAGGAAGAAAGAAAGTATTTTGTTACTGAATATGCAGACAATATTCCTTTATAATCAGGAATCCTCAGGCGAGCTCAGTGCTACTGACTGACTGCCGTAAACAGGGGAATCAGCCCAATGCCTCAAAGAGCTGTCAAACCTGACCTTTACCAACAGAAAAGGAATGTAAATAACTGACCATTCACTGGACGGACTTCATTATTGCTGTGAATGGGCTTGGAAGCATATTGATCCACTGAGAAAAGCTATCAATCACCACAGCATTTGATTACTTTTCAACAACTTTTTCTCCTCATTCTATATTCGAGATATGGCTCCTCTGAGCTGCCCTGGAATAATTTGCCCATTTTTCCCTCCAAAGCATTTGGGCAAACAACAACCTGGAGGGAAAAGATGTGAGCTGCTTTGGTTCAGCTCAGACAGAAGATCTCAATCTGGCTGGATTACTGAATGGTGATTCATTTCAAATACTTACATTTTTCATTAAATAAAGAAAACATAGTGATCAAAGTGATTAACTATGTCTTAATTTGACAGGCGGAGATTCAAAACTAATACAGTTGATTAATATATCATTTTTATGAAAACTATTAGTGATTAAGAAACATTGAAGTACTGTATGTATGTGTGTGAATATATATATATGCATGTATGTGTGAATGTATATACAGGGGTTAGACAATGAAAGTGAAACAGCTGGTTTTAGACCACAATAATTTATTAGTGGGTGTTGGGCCACCTTTTGCAGCCAATACAGGGTCAATTTGCCTTGGGAATGACATATACAAGTCCTGCACAGTGGTTAGAGGGATTTTAAGCCATTCTTCTTGCAGGATAGTGGTCAGGTCACTACGTGATGCTGGTGGAGGAAACCGTTTCCTGACTCGCTCCTCCAAAACACCCCAAAGTGGCTCAATAATATTTAGACACAAAGACTTGCTGTCTTGGTCACAGATGCGCCAGCAAGACGTGCAGCAACAATTTGTCCTCTTTTGAACTCTGGTATGTCACCATAATGTTGTGTGCATTGTAATATACTATATAACTGTGCTCTTACCTGCTAACTGAACCTTCACACTCTGCTCTTACTGGTGCAATGTGACATTAATGAAGATTGGCCACCAGACTGGTCCAATTTAGCCATGAAACCTCCCACACTAACATGACAGCTGTTTCACCTTCACTGTCTAACCCCTGTATGTGTGTGTGAATGTATTTATGTGTGTGTGTACGTGTAAATGTATATGTGTATGTATGAATATATGTGTAAATGTATGTATATATATATGTTTATTTTTCATTGTCAGCCTGGTATATATAACAGCTTTTGGACCAAAACATGCTGCCAGTGCTTCACAATGGAAAAGTGGCTCATGTGTTGTTTTTGTTTACACAGTGGTCATGTGTTGCTTCTACTGTCTTTGTGGTTGTTTCAGGCTTCATGTTTACATCATATATATTAACTGTTATTTTTTGCTATAATTGATTATTTTTGTTTCATAACCTCAACAAGCACACCTTCAACCGTTCCTTATGCTTCCTTCTTTGTCTCCCTTCCTGAAACCCTCCATCTAAAAATACTAAGTCTGTGTTTTTGCCCCTGTAGTTTTGATGTTCCGGGAATAATCAGAATAACAAGCATGGAGTAAATAGCACAGCTCGCTATACCACTTCAAATGGGAGCTGTCTTGCGAGAGCACGCCAGTGATGCCTGTGAGAAACATAAGGCAAGACTGCAAGTCTACTCACTTCAGTTGGAGGCAACATGGCTCACAACTGCACCTGCAGACACAGAGAGAGAAGCTACAGCTCAATCAGCACGGCAGAGTAGAACAAAAAGCTGTTGGATTGTGATACACAGTTCAAGACATTTCAGCGCTTTTGTTTAGCTGTAGAAAGTTTAGAGAGAGTCCAGGTACTGGTGTTGAGGACGTGCAGGTGTGGACTAAGGAGGAGAACTGAAGCTTGGGTTTGGAAGGGAGGGAACTGACATTAGAAACAGGCATTCCACACAGAAAAGGGGGCTTAGGAGTGCAAGAGAGAGATTACAACGCAAATCCATATCTAGGAGAACAAGAGAAAGGCCAGAGAGAGAGGATTTAAAACTGAACTCTTCAACACACTGACTCACCAGTAATATTTGCTGCTGAACATGAACCCCAAGTCTAGCCTGCTTTCTCCTTTAATATGTAGCAGGTATACAATGGTGGCTGGCCAAGAGATTCAAATATTGAATAAGCTCCTTAAGGTCTGTATAGAAGTTTGGGAAGCTGGGATCTGGCCAGAAGAATGGATGCAATCACTTTTCATCCCACTGCCCAAGAAAGGAGACTTGCTCCA
>BRDA01001605.1:129986-151119 GCA_036984385.1 Crenuchus spilurus | reverse complement strand
TTAATGTTAAAGAGCTTTTTATCCTCTTTGTAAAGAACTTAAAATTTTGAAAATCGGACAATTATTAGCGAAGTTAGAGCTTTGAGAAGGCAGCACAATGTGCCATTGTTTACAAGCTTCACTTCCACACAACATGGCGGCTCCATGACGTCTCACCGGCCTCAGTGCTGGCGAATAGGCAGTGTCCTATCCAGTAATATAGATCATTGACCAGGACATTTAATAATAAGAAGAAGAAGAAGACACGCTCTCTCACTCTAATAGGATTCGCTCAGATAACTTGGACATTCAATAATAATCATAATAATTAATGTAGATAAATAAATAAATTCAGGGCCCCTTTTCAGTGCTTTTAAAACTTATAAAACTTAAAATGACATGAAATGTGTTTCTCAACAGCACTCGTTTATGTACATCAGCGGCTGGGTTCAGCATTTATGTAAATTCATTTTTTGAGGAGAAAAATAAATTATATTAAATGCCATGCTGTTAGCTTACATATGTACATTGTTGTAATAAGCTAATTTCTTTGTCTGCATTTCTCTTTTGCCTCTGCCTAAAAGAAGTGTGCACACTGGATGACAGAGGATTGTGACAGAGCTGGATGAAACTCCACAACTAGGCCTGTTGAGTTCTCTTGGGGACTTGGTTGTCCCTTCCTGCTGTTCAAAATGGCAAGTCATTTTCGCAGCTACATTTGGGACCCAGTCCTCATTATCTCCCAAATTGTACTCATGCAGTGCATATACTACAGTTTCTTGGGCCTGTGGCTGGCAGGTGTGGATGGTCTTGTGCAGACCAACAGATCACTTGACCAGATATTCAGTTATGAGGTAAGTTTCTAAAGAGATGTTGTATATAATTGTATGTCTTCTTAATTGGAACAAAACTTTTAATTAAAGAAAAGCACCAATAAGCTATAGTGATTATGGATAAAACTTCATCTGAGAGTGTAGTAAACTTAAGATCAGGGTTTTTTTTATAAAATAAGTTTATTTATTTATTTTATATAAGGTTATTGGATTTTCAACCACACAAGGCCGACTCTCAATGATGGCATTCATTCTGAACTCTTTGACATGGTAAGTGATCTCCATTTTAAACAACTGCTTAACCAAATCAAATGTAGATAGTTTCCCCTTTATAGTCCCAAATGTATTCAATCAACCAAGACAAGTTTGTTTTTTTTAGCACTGGAGTTACAAGGCTTATGTAACTAACAAGTAAAAAGTCTGTGTCACCTAAAATGTCTTTGAGTGACTTCTACTATATTAGTCTCAAAACTCCACGACAAAACATAACATTTTATGAATTGTTTGCCTTATCACAGATTTCAGAGCTGCTTTATAAATGTTAATGAAATTTGAAAAACGTAAAGTGTGCAAGCTATTGGCTTTAAACAGATTCATGTAAGAACCCAACCTTACAGCAGGTCTGTCTGTTTCTCTGGGTCTCCCTCAGTGCTTTGGGTTTGTGGTTCTTCATCCGCCGGGGGAAGCAGTGCTTGGACTTCACAGTTACGGTTCACTTCTTCCATATGATTGGCTGCTGGATCTATAATTCTCACCTCCCTGCTGCTCTGTCCTGGTGGCTGGTTAACGTGGCCTGCATAGCCCTGATGGCAGTCATTGGCGAGTACCTGTGCATGCGGACAGAACTCAGGGCCATTCCTGTTAATAGCGGACCCAAGTCTAACCTCTGAGAGCCCTTTTATAAATGAACAATGTGCTTAGACAAGCATCTGGCCTTGGATAAGCTGGTGGATGTGAAATCATAATTTGGCTTCATCTTGTTTCAATGTTAACTTCTGCTTCTGTGGTGAAAGGGGAGGCAAAATGGACCGAACTATTGGCAGAAAGTGCACATTTCCTCTAATGTTTTAATTTTGTCACTCTGTTTTTTCATAATCATTGTAAAGGCTTCTTAATGAGGGTCACTTAAGGTACAGTTTGAGTTTTGAAGGCTCAGAATGATGCAGAAATGAGACTTGCAAAGCCACTCTACAGCAGCATTTTTGACTGTTTTGAACATGTGGTTGTGTAGGACTATACACTGGACAATCGCTCGAGCTCAAATTTTAATGAGAATAAAGTTCCTGTCTGTTATTCTACTGAAAATAATTGAACATAATTTAATAAAATATGAGCTTCTCTGACTTCCTATTCAGGTGGCATGCTATTTCTAACAACTACCAAGAAAACATGTGGTACCTGAATAAAAGTGTAGTGTGAAGAAGCATGAAGTGTTCTCTAGTGTCCACATCCATGGTATCCATGGTTTTTCCTCAAAGGTTAGTATTTGTTTCTCTCAGAACCCATCTACAGGCATGATCCAAACAGACTGTTCTATAGCATTCATTTTCTTCTTATACACAGATGAAGGAATATGAGTAATAAATCTGTTTAATGTTGAGGGTGTGTTGTAATAAAGCTGATAC
Source organism: Crenuchus spilurus (assembly GCA_036984385.1). Lineage (NCBI taxonomy): Eukaryota > Metazoa > Chordata > Actinopteri > Characiformes > Crenuchidae > Crenuchus > Crenuchus spilurus. The sequence goes on along the minus strand of BRDA01001605.1, from coordinate 148,682 downwards.
AGTACAGTATTGATCAATAGGATCTGCTGCATTGGGTTCCTTTAATTTGTATTCTGCTGTTATGCATGAGCAATACTCATGCTTATTATTTCTTTTTGTATAGTTGTTTGTGTGGTCAAGTCTGCATAATATTTAAAAAATGGAATCAAATAGTCCTTTTTAATGCTTTGAAAGATAATAAATAAATAATGACTGACTTACTATCTGTATTTAGCTTTTTATAAAACATCTTGGGTGACATCCTGAGTGTTTTGCCTTAGGCCTCAATTTCATTTGGCATGACTTCATAAGTCTGAATAATTGAACACTGCAAATAATTGATTTGTGAGACTAGTATAAAGGCTGTCATGTCTTTGGCAGTTCATCTCATAAGCCTTTAACTGCTTTATATAAAATGTTCTGAAGATATTGGTGGTATAAAGTTGGATTATTTTAAATTCATTGTGATAGTATAAATAATTTCATGTTAAATAGAGTGTCCAAATGGTCTGTTGGCCTCACATGTAAATGAATGTTTTACAGAAATGGTTCACCCTGAAATCATATTTCATATTTTTTACTTATCTCATGTGTAGTCAATCTACTCTTGTGGTTGTTTACTTTAGACCTGGAAGTGTGAGGCTATCAAACACTAGTGCTCAGTGGGCACCTACTGACAACTCACTCAAAATGCAATTAAGGTCTCACATAATAGTTTATGGGCACAGTATAACTTAATGTGAAATGTAAAAAAAATATATATACAATTTCAGGAAAGCACCTAGTGATCAGATTCTTCCCTATTTTTGATGGTCATTGTCACTAAAACTGATAATAGATCAGCATTTCCTAGTCTGAATTCAGTTTTCTGAGATGGCGGATGCTATATTCAGCTACAGGTGTTTATTCCAACTGCAGCAGAGCACCGAGGTCCTTTATATTATGTGGTTGTGGGTCAGCCCAGTCCAGGTGTTCCCAGATGTATTCTAATGGATTGAGATCAGGCAAGGTAGCAGGCTATGGAAGGACACCATCGGTCATTGGCATATTCCTAAAACCAATCATCCACCACCCTATATGTTAAGAAGGTCAGTTATTCTGTTGATAGGTACAGTAGGGCTTGAAGGTTTGTGCGCCCTTTAGAATGTTCTGTATTTCTGCATAAATATGACCTAAAACAATCAGTTTTTCACACAAGTCCTAAAAGTAGATAAACAGAACCCAATGAAACAAATTAGCCAAAAATATTATACTTGGTCTTTTATTTATTGAGGAAAATGATCCACTATGACATATTTGAGAGGCAAAAGTATGTGAACCTCCAGGATTAGCAGTTAATTTGAAGGTGAAATTAGAGTCAGATGTTTGCAATCAGTGGGAAGACAATCAGGTGTGAGTGGGCACCCAGTTTTATTTAAAAAACAGGGATCTATCAAAGTCTGCTCTTTACGACACATGTTTGTGTAAGTGTATCATGGCACGAACAAAGGAGATTTCTGAGGAGCTCAGAAAAAGAGATGTCGATGCTCTTTAGGCTGGAAAAAAAAAAAAAAAACAATCTATAAAAAGTTAAAAAGTTTGCACACCACCTATCCACAGTCAGACAGATTGTGTACAAATGGAGGAAATTCAAGAACATTATTGACCCCCCCAGGAGTGATCAACCTACAAAAGCCACTCCAAGAGCGAGGCGTGTAATAGTCAATGAGGTCACAAAGAACCCCAGGGTAACTTCTAAACAAATGAAGGACTCTCTCACATTGTCTAATGTTCATGTGTCACGCATCAGGAGAACACTGAACAATGGTGTGCATGGCAGAGTTGCAAGGATTAAGCCACTGCTCTTCAAAGAGAACATTGCTGCTCAACTGCTAAAAATCATGTGGACAAGCCAGAAGGCTATTGGAAGAGTGTTTTGTGGACAGATGCGGCCAAAATAGAACTCTTTGGTTTAAATGGAAAGTGTTATGTTTGGAGAAAGTAAAACACTGCATTCCAGCATAAGAACGTTATCTCATCTGTGAAACATGGTGGTGGTAGTATCATGATCTGGGCCAGGACAGCTTGCCATCATTGATGGAACAATGAATTGTGAATTATATCAGAGAATTCTAAAGGAAAATGTCAGAATGTCTGTCGATGAACTGAGTATCAAAAGAAGGTGGGTCATGCAGCAAGACAACGACCCTAAGCACACAAGTTGTTCTACCAAAGAATGGTTAAAAAAACAGTTACCGAAAATGTTTAGTTGTAGTTTTTGGTGCAAAGGGGGGTCACACCACAAACTGAAAGCAAAGGTTCACATACTTTTGCTCACTCACAAATATGTCATATTGGATCATTTTCCTCAATAAATAAATAAATGACCAAGTATAACAATTTTGTCTCATTTCTATAATTGGGTTCTCTTTATCTACCTTTAGGACGTGTCAAAATATGATGAAGTTTTAGCATATTTATGCTAAAAAAAAAAAATCTAAAGGGTTCACAAACCTTCAAGCATCACTGTACCATTACCATCAGAGAAGAACATCATCATAAACAAGTTCATGTGATGTGCTAGGATTGCTAAATACCCATTGGAGTTCAGAGACTCATGCATATTAGTGGTTCAAAAGCATGCAAGGAAAGTGTTCCACAAACATGTATACTGCCACCACCCTCTGTTTGGCCCACAACTAAAGGCCTTTTTCACATATGTGCAATTTATACACCATTAAACATCCCCTTTATGCTGCATGGACCTGAATTTGTCTAAGAAGGCAACATTTTTCCAATCCACCGGTGTCCAATTATGGTACTCCCATGCAAACTGCAGGCAATCTTGATGATGAAACTTAGTTAACACTGGCACCTTATGCATCTGCATTGCAGGCCCAGATGTAACAGGGTTTGCTCAATGGTGATCCCTTCCTCCTTTGTTCATTATAAAGGTTAAATGCTCCACTGTGGCACAAATACTGCACTGTACCACTCACTGGAGTTGTTGTTCCCCTCTGGTATTAATGGGCCATGGGGCATCACTGTTATGCCCTTAGGAGGCACACAATATATTGGTTCATTCTTGGTACACTTTCACTATGGCAGCTCTAGAACATCCTGTAAAGTTAGCATTTTTTTGAGAAGATACTAGCATTTGCCCGGTGATGTCCCAGGTCAAATTCTTTCCAAACTACGAGTGGTCATAAAATTATGTTATTATTGTGTGTATACTAAGTGGGGTTACGTGGGAGAATTTGGCTTGATTGAAGACCAGGCGAGCAGATGCATTCTGGATTAACTGCAAGGGCCTGATGGCTCTCACAGACCAGCCAGGAGTGAGTTGCAGTAGTCAAGTCTTGAGATGACAAGGGACTGAACAAGCACTTGGGTGGTATCCTGAGTTAGAACGGGTTAGATCCATCGAATGTTGAAGAGGAGAAACCTGCATGACCAAGTGAAGTTTGCGATGTAAGTAGAAAATGATAACTGGTCGTCTAGCATTACACCAAGGCTTACTGCTTCTTGAGATGGAATGAGTTCCATCAAACAGAAAATTTATTAAATTTAAATTTAATTAAAAATATTAATTAAAATTAGGAATTAATTAAAGCTCAGTCTTGCTGGGGTTGCAGTTCAGGTGGTGGGTTGTCATCCATGTAGAGATGTCCGCCAAACATGTTGAAAAATCTCTGGATATCTGAGTGTCAGAAGAAGGGAAAGAAAGCATTAGTTGAGTGTCGTCAGCATAACAGTGGTATGAGAATTCATGAGAAGAAATTATTTCACCAAGAGAATGAATGTATAATGAGAAAAGAAGAGGACCCAGTACGGAGCCTTGTGGGACACCAATGGACAGCCTGCATGGAGCAGATGTGGACCCACTCCATGTTACCTGATAGGACCGTCCCTCTAAATATGATCTGAACCACTTCCATGCAGAGTCAGTGATCCCAAGGTTAGAGAGCATAGACAGGAGGATCTCATGGTTGACCGTGTCAAAGGCTGCAGAAAGAACAAAAAGGATAAGAACTGATGACAGTCCAGCAAATCTAGCTGTCTTGAGCTTCTCAGTCACAGCTATCAGGGCTGTTTCAGTGGAGTGTGCAGGTTTGAAGGCAGACTGGTAGGGGTCCTGGAGCTGGTTTTGTGAGAGAAAGACAGACAGCTGATTATAGACAGCATGTTCAAGAATTTTTGAGAGAAAAGACAAGAGTGATACCGGTCTGTATAGTTGCTGACATCAGTGCTAGTCAATGTAGGCTTCTTCAGGGTGGGAACCACTCTAGCAGTCTTTAATGCAGATGGAATGTAACCTGATGACAGAGAAGCTGTTTATGATAGAGGAGATGAATGGTAGTAGGTCAGGAGAGATGGACAAGAGGTGTGTGGATGGTATGGGATCCAGTGGGCAAGTTGTTGGGTTGCTGAATGTCAGCAGCTGTAATATGTGACCCCGCCAGGGAAAACCAGGTCAAAGTCATAATTTTTTTTCAAAATTTGTTTTTTTTTCAAAACAACTTTTTTGTGAATTTAAGTTTAGTTTTTGATCAAAACATGTACTACAATAGATATCTGAGACTATTATCTTTCATTTACAGCAATACTACCGAGTGGCTAAGTTTTGTCGATAATGTGAATGACACGATATTGACACGATATCTCAATAAGTTGCTCAGTGACTTTGGCCTGGTTTTCCCTGGCGGGGTCACATATGAAATCTGTGGACAGAGAAGAGAAAGAGGTGAGCGATTTATGAGCACAATAGGGAAGATTTATGGTAATTATGGAAGCGGAGGAGAAAGACTGACAAATCTTATCAATCTTCTCAAAGAAGGTGACAAAGTCTTCACAGGTAAAGGAAGGTGGTTGTGGGGGAGGGGGAGGTTTGAGGAGAGAGGAGAAAATGCTGAAAAGCTTGCGAGGTTCTGATGCCAATGCTTCCAGTTTCCCTCTGAAGAAGGCTGTTTTTGCAATGGTGACATCAAGTGAGAGCTTGGAGAGAAGGGATTCGTAATAGTGGAGATCTGAGCCCAGCTGGGATTTCCTCTTCTCTCAGCTTTCCTTAATTCTCTCTGGTTAGTGCGCAGGATATTCATCATCTAGGGAGCAGTTGGAGAAGATCTTGCAGGTCTGGAGAAGAGAGGACATCCATCCATTCCATTATCACACCCACTTAATCCATATCAGGGTCGCGGTTAGTCCCCTACCCCCTCACTGGCGCAGGGCAGGGCATTATACTATTCCACTAAGCCCAGGACAGGGCGCCAGTCCATCACTGGGTGCACACATACACACACACACACAATTTGGAGTACCCAATTCACCTGACCTCCATGTTTTTGGACTGTGGGAGGAAATCGGAGACCCCAGAGGAAACCCATGCAGACACGAGGAGATCATGGAAACTCTGCTCAAATGGGGACTCGAACCCAAGACCTCAGCACTGAGAGGCGAATGTGCTAACTACTAAGCCACTGTGCCGCCCTGAAGAGAGGACAATGAAGGTTAATTGCCGAAGAGAGAAATGTATCTGTGGCTGTTTCCAGTGAGAGAGAGGAAAAGGAGTCAGGGTTGGGAAGGGTAGACAGGATGGCTGAAGCAAGAAATGAGGAAGAAATATTGTGTAGGTTGCGATGAAAGAAGGAAGGACAAGGAAAGATATGAACAAGAAGAGTAGGGAGATTAAGCATGAAAGATAGAAAGTGGTGGTCAGAGCAGTGAAGGGGGGTTACTGTTGTTTCCAGTGCTGGAGTAGGTCTGCTGAAGATCAGGTCCAAGGTGTTGCCAGCTCTGTGTGTCGGTAGAGATTGGTTGAGGGTGAGGTCAAAAGATGATAGAAGTGGTAGAAGGCAAGGTGACTGGTTTGTCTGTGGGAAGGTTGAAGTCACCATGGAGGATGAGTGGGGATCCATCAATGGGGAAGACACTCAGAAAAGTGTCTAGCTCATCTATGAAGTTGCCTAGAGTATAAGGAGGACGATAGATGACAATAATGGTAAGTTTTATAGGAAAAGATACAGTGACAGCTTGGAATTCAAAATGCAGAGGATAGGGCTGCTGGAGTTGCCATGTTGTCTGAAGTAATCCAGGCAAGAAAGGAAATGTCTATTTTTTTTGTACAAAACAGAGGACATATTTGATATTTGAAAGTGAAAAAACATGTCTAGAACAGAAACAGCTTTTCCAGGGTCAACATGCGATTTCAGAGGTGTGGGAGACACAATTGACTTGATTCTGGGTTAGGGGTGGGGGGAGGGGTGTTGTGGGCTTGAACATAATTTTAAAAATGAGTAATTATTAATAATTATTAATACATTACTTAAAATTGTTATATTAATAATAACAATTAATAATAATTAATAATAATATACTAATAATAACTAGTAATAATTATTATTAAAAATTAAATAAATATTAATATGAAACATTAATTAAAAATAGATAAATTTTTAAATATTAATAAACTGTTAAAAGCATGTAACATAAAATTATCACCCAATTCTTTTTCACCTAATTAGTCAACTTCACTGGAACTCATTACCACCAATTTTACACTTATTTTTGGAATGTATGGTCAATATTTTCATAAAATTATACCTAAATTTTGGGTAAAAAATAAACATTTAACATGGATCAATTTGATCCAAAGACCACAGAAGGGTTAACTATTAACATTTCAACAACTCATCCAAAGCTTCCAAACACAGAAACAGTTTCAAAGACCCAACACAGTGGCAAGGGAACAAACGGACTCCTGGTCAATTAAGACGCTGTTTACAACCAGATGGAGTGACAGCAAGGATGGCCAATCACATGTTAGCAAGAAATGGCAGAGCCAATCGATGACCTTGAGCGGACTAAAGGGAAACAAGCTTCAGCTTAAGCACCGTTTTCCGCTTGGTCTTCTTGACCCGTCTTAATAATGCATAATACTGTGTTTGTGTGTAAAAACTACAGGGGGCTAAAACTACCTTTTGAAAAGTGCAGGGGACATATATCCCCCCCAATGTCTGTGAGCTTTTCTACTATTACTTTGCTCTCTCCTCCACACACACCTCAAACAGTGAATGTGTAATGGCATAGTGTGTTTGGCTTTATGTGTGATTATTTTACTACTAATTCAGCTTTCAAATGTAAATTATACATGCACTGGTTTGGTTTACAGTATATGTATTGTCTGAAAATACGGTTGTGTACATATGCCGCCGTTATATGACTCCTCCAGAGCAGCAGGTGGCGCTCGTGTTGTTTTGATGCCGGTGAACTGAGCGCTCAGTAAAGCAGCAGTGGACAGAACATCCGGTTGGCGCAGCGCGTCGTTTCTCCGTGAAGATGCCGAAGTGAGTTTTTATAGAGCTATGTTGTCCAATAAGGCATAAAATACACGGAACTGTATGTTAAAAAACAAAAACACACGTGCTGTGTGTTGATAGTTCCACAGCACATTGTGCTTAAAGAGAGCAGAAACATGTCGGTCTAAGCACAGTGGCTCGCAAGCTAACGTTAGCAAACACTGGGCTTTTTAGTGTTTCTATTTTGTTGATTATGTGAGGCATACGGACTGGAATTAGCTTCTGTGTATTTCTCCGCAGCTGTGAAATTTAGTTCTTAACGTTATCAACACAACATATATAATTTTAATCATGTTTAACAATACGTGGTTAGCTATGGCTGTTTGGATGGGCTAACTTGGCGGCTTCGCTTCACAAACAAGGACTTAATTGAGAGAACCAAGTTACAAACTTGTTTTTGGTCTCTTTCAGGTTTTACTGTGACTACTGTGATACATACTTGACGCACGACTCGGTACGTACGAATTTGTATATCAAGTAATTCATTTATATTTTAATGTATTTGACGTGTGTTTTAAATGTTATATCTCTGCAGCCTTCAGTAAGGAAGACTCACTGTAGTGGCCGCAAACATAAAGAAAATGTTAAAGACTATTATCAGAAATGGATGGAGGAGCAGGCGCAGAGCCTTATAGACAAAACAAGTGAGTACTTCCCCACAATTTCAATGCTCCAGATGATTAAATATTACTCTTTATTGGGTCCGCCATGGCCTAGTGGTTACGGATCTGGTCATGTGACCAGAAGGTTGCCGGTTTGATCCCCAGACGGATCATGACTGAAGTGCCCTTGAACTAACTGCTCCCCGGGCGCTGGTGGATAAGGGCTGCCCACTGCTTCGGGCACAAATTCTCACAGCCTAGCGTGTTCCCTAATGTGTGTATGTGTCACTGCACGAATGGGTTAAATGCGGAGGTCAAATTCTGTTGTGTGCAACATCACATTGGCAAAAAAGGTGAATCTTAATCTTATTGGATGTGGATAACGTTTGTCAGTGTATTATAATACTGAATATTTCTGCTATACATAACGTGCGCTGTTACTCAGCACTGTCTTGCTCTCTCAATCACCCTAGATCTACAGTCTGGTGTTTAATAAAAAACAAAAATGGGCAAAGGACTATTTAAAAGCTTTTGACAAAACTCCATGCTTATTAAATCTATGGCACAGTGGCCGTTTTCTTTTCAGTTTTGCCCTTTTTACATAATCAGAATTTAGTCAGTGCACAGGTACAAGTACAGCAAAATTATCATCAGTCAGAAGAGTGGAACACTGAAAATAAACTAAAAAAGGTGAATCTGTTACCTGTTGTATCACATCCTGAATGTTCTGTTGTTTCAGCGGCTGCTTTCCAACAAGGGAAAATCCCCCCCACCCCATTCCCAGGTGCACCACCTCCTGGTGGATCACTCCTTCCGCATCCTAATATCAGTAAGTGTTGGAAATCATTGAAAATCTAAGTAAAATGCCAGTTACCTTAGTTTTCCAGGGTATTGCCTATTTACATGTCTCAAATCGTACATTAGACTTTACTCTGCTTGCATTTTCACTTATAATGCAAACACTTTGGCAGCCTGTTATTTGTAGTGTAACTTTTATATTATTAAAAGAAAATAATGCAGAACTGTGTAAGGAGTAGCTTTGTCACCGTTTGCAAACAGTATCGCCTGCTTGTTAAAGTAATTCCACAGCTTTTTAAAAAGTATAAAGTGTAATTTAGTGGTTGAGATGTAAGTCATCCAGAGTGTTTTGATGTTAAGATGTGATATGTAGACAGATTTAGCAGATTTCTTACAACACACTTACCAGTTTGGATTTCTTTACAGTGGTGTTCCAGACCAAGATTGTGTCCCCCACCTTCCCACATGAAAAAAATAATCATAAAACTGTTTCCTAGCCATGATGTATTGTTTTTGTTACCTTTTTTGTATTTATTTTCTGTGAGTCTTACATACTGGAGCATTTATCAAACCACCCTGATTGACTAAGATGATGTACAATCAAGTACACTTTGGTTTTTGTTTGACTACTATTGTGAATTCCTACAGCCCTTTGAATTGAAAAAGAATAGCTTGTTTTGTCATTTTCTTTTCTTCACAACATATTTTTCTGTCCCTTAATGCGTTGCCACAAAACCATTCACCAAACTTGTCTGACAAACTGTCTGAGAGTAGACTCATATCTCATATATAAGTATGAACTGGGCTTAAATTTAATGCTGTTTTACATGGAAGTAGAAATGTACAGTGATTCTCATGTGCGTCTATTGACACTGAGCTTTCAATTAAAGGTGGACCTCCACGGCCAGGCATGTTACCAGCCCCTCCAATTGGTGGTCCTCCAATGATGCCCATGATGGGTCCCCCTCCACATGGCATGATGCCTGGAGGTCCAGGTATTAAGACAGTTTCTTTTATTTCTGCATGTTTTTGCAGTGGGTTGATGTGTGGTGGGTTGTAAACCAGGGATAAATTCTTCTTTCTACAGGCCCAGGAATGCGGCCACCAATGGGTGGACATATGCAAATGATGCCTGGCCCCCACATGATGCGACCTCCATCCCGGCCAATGATGCTGTCTGTTAGACCTGGTATGGCGCGACCTGATCGATAGAAGGAACTTCTGTGCTGTGATTGCCCTTTTTTCCTAAACAAAGACTCCATCAAATAAGTACAGTCTTTTACAATTACTTTAAACGATTTCCCCACTGAACAATTGACAGCCCCATTTTATTTTTTACTTTTTATTTTTTTAACTTCACTATTTGATGACTGATCATCATTCATCTTTTACGGTGCAGAAGATAATGTACAGTAAGTAATTTTTGTGAGTCTTTTTCCCTTTGTTTTTCCCCACTTCCAACTACCCAATAAAGTTTTGTAATATTTCAGACTGTGATGTGTGCAAGAATCATAAAGGGCTAAGTAGGCAAAAAGGAAAATGTCCTTAAATTTTATTAGGTCAGTGACATTGATATTAATGTGACTTATCAACTAACTGAAAGAATTGTTACATGACATGAACATTTTGGGAAGGGAAGCAAAAATTAGTATTTTTTTTTAAACATAGCCCCCAAAAATGCCTATACTTCATTGTTCAGTTCATTTTTACAAATTCTTTAGCATGAAGTCTCATTCTTAACATTATACTCACATACTCAGTGCAAACAAAATACAAGATGTTTCACACTTTAGGAAGGAAATGTGTTAACATATAAATGCATCTGGTATAGAACAGTGCAAGTGGTTATGAAGAGGGGAGTGTGGAGCATTTTTGGTTTAGAAGTTAGTGAAATGCTTCAGTTAAGCATAAAGACCACACAATTTGAAAATGTGAAAGCTCTCAATGTGCTGCTTTTCTGTCATTTCACAGTGCGAGTATAATCAAAATTTATTTCCGATAGTCATTTTCTAGATGCAGTGATTATTCTGATTTACAAAGGAGGATTTATTTTTATGGATAGCTTCTGATTTGGGTGGGTTTTTTTAGGCATACTCTTAGAACTTTGATTGGCTCCAAGATCGCATAAGACAATGTTTCCCAATTCTGATTTTCGAACTCGCAGCACTGCTTGTTTTAGGCATCTTTTTAGATGACACTTTCTGTTAAGCTGATTAAGCATTCCCGTATTGGTTTGTTAGGTAAGGAAGACATCTAAAATGTGCAGTGCTATGAGACCCCAGGAGCAGAATTGGGGAAACATTACAATAAGCCATTCAAATGATACTAAAAGCAGCCCTTAAGTGAAGAGAATTCTTATTCATTATAAAAGTGAAGGAAATCAACATTTAGTGCATTTAGCCTAAATGAATATGCTTTGCGCTACAGTCAGTCTTTATGTCCTTGTGTTCTGGAGTACCATATGTCTAAATAAACCCCAGATTAAGGGGGGAAAACTCTAAAATGTTAGTTGTCCACACAGTGCTCAATACTAGGATGCTACTCCAGTTTTTCACAGTTTTCTATAAATTTTCAACAAGGCTCTGACCTATTGGAGATGGTCCTTCCCCCATTGTTCTCATAGTCAAGTAAATAGTGTGTTTATTCAAACATATAAAAGACTAGCATGCTGTGGCTGTGTAACAGTTGATGTGATGCACACAGGCCCACCTCACAAGCAAATCTTGTTGTGACCTTTACTAAGCTCATGATAGGAGTAATCACAGAACCGGATCATTCTCCTCATGCTGCAATTTAGTGCCACTGAATGTTTGACATCTCTCACTCACACAACGTTTCACCTGATTCCCCTTCTACTCACACCTTGGTGTCCGGAAACTTGAAAGGCGGTGTCAGCTACACAGGAAAAAATATATTTGATTTCAGAGTGGTGAATTTGTCTTTAGCCATCTGAATCAAACTTTTTTTCTCTCATTTTAAAGTGACTAGCAGTACGGTAATGCTTCAAAGTACAAATTCGAATAACATTAGAAACATTGGCAATATGAACACAGTCAAGCAAAACATACAAAGCTGACATACAATACAATGTGGTGATGTGTTTTAAGATGGACTGCAGTGGTGAGAGAGAGGCAGATGGTGAAACATGAGCAAACAAATGAGAGGCTAATGGCAAGTGACAGGATGTAGATGTAATGGTCAGGAGACTGAGGATGTGCAACATGGCCACAGAGGAACCAGTACAGTTTTAACAGTCGACCTTAGAAACAGGACTCAACAGAGACAAAGCAGTGCAACTTGAGCGTGAGCAACAGGCCACTGTACACAGAACACTCACAGCAAGGAACATACAACAAAATATGACCAAAAACCTGAAATGTATCAAATGCTGTTTGTTTAGAGGGCAATTTGTCAGAAGAAAATAACTACTGGAGTGTCTCTTATCAAAGAGGCTTTGAAAATAAATCCAGTTGCTGAAGCAAAAAAGCCCCCAGCAGTGCATCTTTTCAGAAGCTACTCCAATAAATCGGAGTTGATTTATATTTCATTCACATAAAAGGCAAACACTAGTCAGAATTTGCAATAAGTTGATAAGAGCCTCTCCATTGTGTTTTGAATATCTTTCTCTTGATCCCCTCCCTCAACAGTTCCAATTCCCTCATGTGGTACATAATTGAGTTCATGATTGAATCCTTTTAAACTGAAAGCAGGACTAAACATTTACTGTTATTTGAATTCCAAAATGCTTTTATCCCCTACAATTGCCTGTGTTGCCAACATCTCTGATTGAGGTAAACGGGTCATACTTACAAAACAAACCAGCAATCAAAAAGCTTGAACAGATATACACAAATACTGTATTTACTAAGTGATGTTACAATGTAAGAATACAAATACAAAAACTGCTCACGATTTCACTTGGAACTCTTCAAGAAATTAACCATAGGTAACCCAAAATTCATGCTGCAATTTACCACACTTAGTCATAGCCCTGGTGATGCTACATATATGCTAAAGTAAGGAGGGAAAAACAAGGATGATCAGTGCAGCCAACAACAAATTATCATGGTTTGCATGTTAAAATTTACAGGAACAAAATGCTGAGAGAATCTGGCCTTGGACTATAAGTGCTGTTTTGGGGCTGAACGCTAATAAGCCTGCGGCCTGTTTCTCTCTTTACGTATTATTGCGTTTCAAATCCCAGACTACAGTTTTGCACAAAACTGGAATAGGTGCTCTTCAGGGGCCCTCACAGCTGCAGACGCCTGGTAAGACAGAGGAAGCACTGGGTGTGAATCGGGAATACAGAACCGCACACTGGTGAAGACAAAAAAAGGCTACGGAAATGTGGGTCAAGCTAGAAAGAATCGGGAGGGAGGGATATAGTGCTTAGGGGCAGAGTGTGAGAGGGAACTTGTACAACGCATCTACAAATGGTAATGAACTGGTAGTAATGTTCAACACTGGTAATGATAATATTGCTGTGCTCATCTGAAAAGAATTTTTGTGTTGCAAACATAAATTTGGTTCATGTCAGCCAAAAATGAGGGAAGATATAAATGCTACAGTTGTTCAAACTACATGAGAAGACTTGATAAACAGCTACACTTCAGTTTGTGCTCAGAGGCTTCACAGAGGCAAAACCCACTGATATGAGAGGTTGGACCGTAAACATTCAGCACTGTGATAAATTAAAAAAGAAATCAGGCTAAACCATTCAGAGGCGATTTCGCAGGCCGTCAGATCGAAACAGGAGATTTAATGGAGGGCGCCTGGAGGGCAGGGTCCAGGAACTCCAGCACCCAGTTCAACATAGAGAAGAGGAATTGGAAGTAGAGGGCTGCACAGGCGAGGGCTGGGGGTTTGGTGGGAGTGCAGGGAGTAGATCTTGCCCTGAGGGAGGCTACAAATCACAGTGAGAAGGCACAGGGCAATAGTTTTCTCAGGGGGCAAGAGGGAGTCAAGTTGAAAAGGGGTGCGGCAGGTGTGGGGCTGGGGTTAAGGACTGTACCCCCACTTCAGAAAATGGTGGTCTCATACTTGGCGCTGCTGGGTGGCCTCGAGGAGTCGCGGGGGTCGAAGAGCCAGCTGGTGCTGCCCAAGGACTGCGCGTCCGTCTCCTGCTCTGCGGGTTCCATCTGCCGAGGAGGGAGGAGGAGGAAGGGGGGGCATGAGACTTAGGGACTGGATGCCAGCTAACCCATTGCCCACCTTGTGTGCCATAAAATGGACACGGGTGTAGGATAAATCACCTTGAACATTTTAAAATGACAAAAGTGTCCGGCCTGATTCAAGTTTACATGTGGCTTTGAGAGAATCTGTCCATTCTACCGCTTTTACCAAAATGATTACTGACATTTACTAATGCTGCAAGTGATTATTTTACATTATTTTAAAGTGGTATTTTAAATAACTGTATAATCTTTAAGACTTTAAATTCTGAATTGACTAACAATGCTTGAAGCTAGCATGAAAAGAAAGCAATTAGCATTCCCTCTGCACAATTCTAATTAACTATGATGGCATATATTCAGCGTTAGCCATGCTAGCATATCAGGTCTAGCTACTTTGTTGCTTTTGAACATCACTGACATACAGGTGCATCTAAAAAAAATTAATATAATAAAAAAGTTAATTTATTTCAATAATTCAATTAAAAAGTGAAGCTCATATATAGATTTAGTACACACAGAGTGTCTATTTCAATGTTTATTTCTTTTAATGTTGATGATTATGGCCTACAGCCAATGAAAACTAAATGTCAGTATCTCAAAAAAATTTGAATATTATATAAGACCAATTCAAAAAATGATTTTTAATACATAAATTGTGTACTACTGTAAAGTATGTACAGTATGAACACTCAATAATTGATCTCTCCATTGTGCTTTGAATATCTTTCTCTTGATCCCCTCCCTCAATAGTTCCAATTAACTCATGTGGTACATAATTGAGTTCATGATTGAATCCTTTTAAACTGAAAGCAGGACTAAACATTTACTGTTATTTGAATTCCAAAATGCAGATGAGCTGAAGACTGCTTTCAAATCTGCTCTTCCATAACACTTAAAAAGTGCCACAGGCTGATCGCCTCCATGCCACATTGCATTGATGCAGTAATTAATGCAAAAGGAGCCCTGACCAAGTATTGATTGCATATACTGTACATACTTTTAGTCAGCCAACATTTATATATTTAAAATATTTTTTTTTAATTGGTCTTATATAATTTTTTTTTGAGAAACTGACTTTTGGGTTTTCATTGGCCATAATCATCAACATTAAAAGAAAAATGCTTGAAATAGATCACTCTGTGTAATGAATCTGTATAAAATATGTTTAAAAAATTTTTATTGAATTGCTGAAATAAATACATTTTTGATATTCTAATATTTTGAGAAGCACCTGTAAAGTTGGTAATAATGTAAACATGAAATTACACACTTTAATATTTAATAATATAAAAATGAAGGATACTGTATTTTATAAAATTTCAATGTAATTGGAAAATATTCTATCTGAATTTTCCTCCTACAGATGAAATTGTAGATCTGAGTCAATGTGCATTTTTCAAAAGCCAAAAGTGATGTTTTAAAACATCATCAAAGCTCCACTACGTTGATTCAAACCTGTTTTGATAGGAAATGACTAAAGACATTATTGCATCTACCGGTACATGAACTTGCTTGAAAACAAGCTTGACATCTCAAGCCTGATGTCATCTTATGATTTTGGCATAACTGCATTCCAGCATAACTGTTTCCTGTATCTTGACATACCTACTATGTATTATAAGCTTAACACTGAAGAATGGATAAGTGTTCCCTTAAGCATAACCATGAAGAGATTAAAAATAAAGGAGCCAATCCTCAAGCTAAAACCTCAGAGTGACACATGAAAACCTACCAATTGACCTTTCTCTCCCTCTCTCTCTCTCTCTCTCTCTCTCTCTCTCTCTCTCGCTCTCTCTCTCTCTCTTTCTCTCTCTCTCGCTCTCTCCATCTCAATAAATTCCTCACTCAGCAAACATTGCAGCACCCTCATAGAAGTATCTCACTCTCAATTTGTGTTGTAAAGCTGATGGCCTGACAACCAAGAGTGTAAATTAAACAAAGTAGAGAAAGGTGAGAGAATGAAAAGTGGCAGGAATATTAGTTAAAGGGTGGAAAATGATTGGTAGAAAAGATGAGAGGATGTGAGGGAAGGCAGAAAGAGAAAGACAAAAAGAAAGAAAGAATGAAAGAAGTGCAGAACCTGGACTCCAGGGCTGACAGAGGGCAGCGGGAGGTAGGAGGGGCGGTGGGCGGAGCAGGTGTGACAGTAGCAGCAGCGGCATTCTAGTACAGGTGCACCCTGGGAAGGAGGAGGAGCGAGAGCAGAGGCACATATATGTGTTAAAGGCCCAGGACAACAAGCAAAGGACAGGAGAACACAAGACAGAAATCATTTAAGACAGGGGACCAACAGGCAAAAATACAACAAGATGCAACAACGCCTGGTATACAGAAAGATGCATATGCAAACCTAATCAAAATGTTTTAAAAATGCACCATGTTATACACAGTAAAACGTTGAAGTGAGACAGTACTTGCTGCTCACCATTGACCGACGCGTGCTGTTGCGATACTGGGAAGTTGGTCTGCTGGTCTTGGTCTCTATAACTTCTGAGGACTGTCCAGCATAGGAACTGTGACGCCGGGCCTTCTGTGCCGCAAGAGCCATCTGATAGGCCACCTCAAATGCCTGTCCCAGAGTCAGAATGATCTCATAGGTCTGTGTCTGTGTAAAGAGATTAGTGGTGAGCACATTATCCATAATAAATGTAAGATACTGCAGATTAAAAAAATACAAGTAGAACATCTGGTTCAATATTTTAACACAAATACAAATGTTTGTTTATTTTTTATTTCCTGAAAGATATTTTTGAGAACTTTTTTTTAGGAAAAACAGTTGTATTATTTAAAGGGGACCTAGTATACCGCTTTTGCCCTATGACCTAGTATACTAGTCAATTAACTATCTGACATGCTTTGTTTAAAATTCCCGAAGGTTTAAACACAACAGCCCCCTTTCTTAGCTTTTGATTTTTTTTATTGTTGGTTTAATTGTCTATTCCTGCTCACAACCTCGCTCTTCCAAGAGGTTCTACAGAGATTGTAGCTAATGAGAATTAAGCTCTGTCATCATGCAGTCTCTCTGCTTAGTGATACAAGAGAGTCATCATAGAGTCTTGGTCAACTCAGAGTTGAAGAATTCATTCTGTAAGGGTCGACTCAATACCACTATAACACACATAAAAGCAAAATAGCACTGTAAAATAACATTCAGACAACTGTAAAGCAGATTATAAGCACATTGGTGTTATAACTACTTACAACTAATTTACAAACCTAACCAGCACTACCCAGACCAAGATTTTATATTCTACATGTTTTATTATTATTATTATTATTATTATTATTATTATTATTTGTATTATGATATTATTATATAAAGTGTCAAAAAGCCTCTAAAATCTACAAATCTAAATCTCTTCTTGTAGAAGCCTCAAAAATTCAACAAAATCAGGAGAAATCACGAAGCTTCTACTTTGAATTTCCTACAAGGTACCAGAATGTAACTATTGAATCATTTAAGGTGGAATAGGAAATTCATAGATGCATTAATGCAACTGCTGCATCATTTAAGGTGGAATGGAAAACTTAAATTAAGAAGTCAACTTCAGTTTTGTACAGAAAATACTGAAATACTTACATTTCCCTCATCTGCAGTGCCGTGTACTGTCAACATTAATTTCTTTTTTAGGGAAGTTTAATTTGAACAGATCTTAGTTGTACTTACACAGTTTGATTAACAGGTCATGTTCTGTACAGAACATTCCATGCTTTGCTCTCCCTTCCTCACAAAAAAATGCATAGCTGAGTTCTCAAGCTGTAGGTGGAACTACTCAGGGGGCAGAATTAAGTCTAACTAGTCCCCTTGTTGCACAGCAAAGAGAACCTAATTCTAAATGGCCCACAAAAAACTGACAGGGTTGTCTCATTGAATAGTTTTTGGGTTTGTAGGCACACCAGATTCCCAAATGTCTGTGTGGAGCAAGTTCCCTTAAATATATGTAAAGGATCTCTGCTTTGATTGGTTAAACCCTTTCACAACTCAGTTGAGACATAACATTGTGCAACACAGTGCAGGTTAAAATGTATTAAACAAATTGACTAGCAATATGACTATTAGCAAAACCATCACATTTTACTACCATGTTTTAACTTTTTTGTTATTGTTAACTACTAGTTTGCTTATATTCCAACAATTTTAGTAAGGCCAAGTAAAAAAAAAGAATTGGTGATCATCCCCGCCCGACCCTCTAAAAAGCACCCGACCGTTTTTTTTTTTGTTTGTTTTTTTAACACAAAAAAACGCGCCAAACACCCTAGTCTGGCCTAGAATCATTCAAATTTTGCATGCTTCCAATGACGTGACCCAAATCAGTACACTTAACTGTCAATACCAATGGCCGGTCGTTTTTGTGAGGCAAATCATGGCTTTTGCAGTGGCCAGCATCGTAAAAACACTGCAGTCGGCCAATAAAATTCGTTTCATTTCCCTGTTATCTAATGAAATAAAATACAATGGATTATTTTAACTAACTTTAATATATTATAATAACTATTACCGCAGCGTGCGCGCAGACTCACACACAGAGAAGCAGACGGAGGGCCGGTTCTATAAATAAGACAGAATAACTGACTAAGACACACATTAACGGTAACTTAACTAAAACACACTAAAAATAACTCATAGAGACTAGACTACAACTGACAATCATTACACATACAAAAATCTCCTCTTAAAGACCCCAAATAATTACAAAACAGACCCCATAAACACACAAGAGAACTTTATGCAAATACCGTACGACACGCAGCCATTTGATTGGCCGACACCCCCAAAAGCCGCCACAAAAAAAAAAAAAAAAAAAAAAA